>JAQGBW010005718.1:0-11590 GCA_034698625.1 Julus scanicus
TAACATTACTGGGAAATGATTCATTAAATAGGTCTCAATGCAACGGGGGTGTAGCTCAAATGGTAGAGCGCTCGCTTTGCATGTGAGAGGTACAGGGATCGATATCCTGCTCCTCCAGTCAATTTTTACATGAAGAACGTTGCTTAACATTACTGGGAAATGATTCATTAAATAGGTTTCCATGCAACGGGGGTGTAGCTCAAATGGTAGAGTGCTCACTTAGCATGCGAGAGGTACGGGTTTCGATACCCTTCACCTCCAGTCAATTTTTACATGCAGAACGCTGCTTAACTTTACTGGGAAATGATTCATTAAAAAAGTTTTGATGCAATGGGGGTGTATAGCTCAAATGGTAGAGCGCTCGCTTTGCATGCAATATGTACAGGGTCCATGCCCTGCACCTCTGAATGCTTATATTGGTAGAGTGCTTGGCTTGCTTGCAACAAGAATAGTGATCGATACCCTGCACCTGCAATTACTTTTTACCTGTGGTAATTTGGTTTACTTTATGGAAAATTTAAATGATTTTGAAATAACAGGTGTAGGTCAAATGTTAGATTCCTTGCATAGCATGCAAAGAGTGCAAAGTTAAATATTGTGCGCTACTTAGTACCTTGTACTTGTGCTGTTGTTAACATTGCTGGAGTGAGTGATAACCTGCTCCTTGCAATTCTTTTTACCTATTGTACTTAGATAATCATTGCCGAAAACGGATTTATGTAAGTAGTCTATTTGTTGTGAGGGTGTAGGTAAAATACTCTGTCATATTATGTCTGGTATAAGTCTTCGATTAGTTATTAATTGCTCTTTTTATGTCTGCTTGGCTCTTATTATGTTTTAGATAAAGGAACAGAAGTATCATGAGGCGATCGAAGCTCTTTCAAATATCAACATCTCAATTCCCAACGTAAATATATATACTCAGTTGTACAATTTGACTTCGTTTAATTTTATCCTTTTTAACCTATTTTTGTTCTTTATCTTTTTAGACCAGAGCAGCCTTATCACTGTTGGCATACTGCTATTATTATCTTCAGAATTATCAGGAAGCTGCAAATTATTATCAACAGTTGACCACTTTGTTTCCTACCATCGATGACTATAAGCTTTATTATGCCCAATCATTGCACAAAGCCTGCATGTACGAAGAGGCTATGAAGGTGGCCTGTCAGTTCGAGAACCCTAAGTACCATGGCAAGGTGAGTTGCTAACAGCATCGAGAGCAAACTATTTTTCCATTTTTTCTAACTCATGTTTGAAATACTATTTTTTCAGGTCATTAAATTGCAGGCTGCCATAAAATACATGGAAGACGATTTACCTGGAGCAAAGGTAAGCATTAGATGTTTTTAAAATGTGAATCTTTCATGGTTTTTTTCTAACAGATTTTTTATTTTATAGAGCTTGGTCGACAAATGTCCTCCAAATGATCCAGACACGGATGTGAATCTTGCCTGCTTATTGTACAAAGAAGGCCGCTACGAGGAAGCTTGTGATAAATTTATTGCTTCGATGCAACTTTCTGGTTACAAACCTGGTAATCACACAATTAATGTCGAGCCGAGTGTGTGTCAGCAATGTCTGTCAAATTGCGTGTTTCTTACCTAACTTTTGGTTTCAGATTTGTCCTACAATATTGCACTCTGCCATTATCAAATGAAGCAATATGCACCCGCACTGAAAAATATTGCTGATATTATCGAGAAAGGAATCCGAAAGCATCCGGGTAAGACCTGCACTAATACCTGGTTTTCGGTATTCACGATTATGTAGTTTTTATGTTCTTATTACTTATTTTAATTGTATTTCTTGATATTTTCCTTATATTTCCTTTAATTTTCCTCATGTTTTTTTCGTACGTGAACGATGATTACTTTCAGAATATTCTGATATTTGGTAGATCAGCACAAATGCAAAGTTGAACTTGTCATGATATTCCAGAAACTTAATTCATTACTTGTTTCTCTGCTAATTTTAATTAGAGTTGAGCGTTGGCATGACAACTGAAGGCATCGAAGTTCGTAGTGTGGGTAACACCCTGACGCTTCACGAAACCGCATTGATCGAAGCTTTCAATCTCAAGGCAGCCATTGAATACCAACTAAAGAATTGTAAGCTCGTATAAAGATGTTTCCTCTGTTTCCCTGGATTTTCTCTCGAAAAGGAGGTTTTAGATTTTTTTAAACTGTCGTCTTGTCAGATAATGCAGCACGCGAAGCCCTAACCGATATGCCGCCTCGCTCGGAAGAAGAGCTAGATGCCGTAAGCCTGCACAATCAAGCATTGATCAACATGGACATCAAACCCACAGAAGGCTTCGAGAAACTTCAGTTTCTTCTGCAGCAGAGCACATATCCGCCAGAAACATTCGGCAATTTGTTATTGCTTTACTGTAAATATGAAGTAAGTCGATGTTCTGGGTGTATCGTATTTACGATGATCTGATATAAGTTCTTACTTTCGAGATTTTTTTCACAGCAAAAATTATGGAATTTTTTCCTGATTTTAAATCTTTGCTAAAATTTCCGAATGTTATTTTTTTTCTAGTATTATGACTTGGCAGCTGACATTTTGGCTGAAAATGCACATCTAACATACAAATTTTTGACGCCAGTATGTCCATAAATATTTTTACTTAATCGATTGAGATTTTCAATTGTGATGCCTGTATTTATATTTTTGGAATGTCTTTTAGTACATGTACGACTTTTTGGAATCTCTCATAACCCAACAAACTTCTCCGGAAGAAGCATATCGCAAATTTGACGACATTGCTGCCAAGCACACTGAACTGCTGCGCAAGCTAACGAAGCACGTTCAAGAAGCTCGCCAAAATCACGATGAAGATAGCACGCGAAAGGCAATAAACGATTATGAAGAAGCTCTTGAAAGGTTAGAATGCAACTGAAGATTGATATTCCCAGAAATAGCTGCGTAGATTTTACGAAAACGTTCTTTAATTACTCGACAGGTATATTCCCGTGTTAATGGCACAAGCAAAGATCTACTGGGACTTGGAGAACTATCCTCAAGTGGAGAAAATCTTTCGAAAATCGGTGGAATTTTGCAACGACCATGACATCTGGAAATTGAACGTGGCCCACGTGCTGTTCATGCAGGAAAACAAATTCAAGGAAACAACCGGGTTTTATGAACCGATTGTCAAGAAACATTATGAAAACGTGAGTAATTGAACATTGATTTGAGAACAATGCAAATGGTCAAACATTAAATTTTCACTTATCCTCGCTCTTCTTAGATTTTAGATGTAAGCCCTGTTGTCCTGGCAAATTTATGCGTTTCCTACATTATGACCAGCCAAAACGAGGAGGTAAGACAATGTTATTTATTGGTAAATTTATCATTCTCGAGTTTATGGATACCTTTAATCGATCGGTTTTTTTTTCTGGACAATACAATACAATTTCAGGCGGAAGAGTTGATGCGAAAAATAGAAAAAGAGGAAGAGCATGTCGCCTATGAAGATCCCGACAAGAAGATATATCATTTGTGCATCGTTAACTTGGTTATCGGGTGCGTGTTGTCTTGTAAAATTCATGGGAGGCAATTCCTGCCGAGATGTAGATTTTTTATTTTTGTTTGGTTTATTTTAGGACGTTATATTGCGCTAAAGGAAATTTCGAATTTGGAATTTCGCGAATAATCAAAAGTCTGGAGCCCTTCAACAAAAAGCTGAGCACCGAAACGTGGTTTTACGCCAAGCGGTGCTTCGCTTCCATGATCGAGAATCTCGCCAAACACATGATCACCGTACGGGACAGCGTTATTCAGGAATGTATTCAGTTCCTGGACCAATGTGAAGGTAAGAGACTGAACGATATTTTAATTACGGTTCTATTTATTTGTTTTGACTAATTTTGTTGATTATTTTATTTTTTTGTTCATCTAAACACATTGTAAGAAATATTGCGAAACAGATGTTTTTTATTCAAAATATGATACAACTTATGTACTATTAACTTATGTAACTTATTAACTATGTAACTATGAACTTTTGTTTTAGTACACGGACAGACGGTGAAGGCTCGTATCGAACAACCGCTTGGTGGAACTCAACTTCATCCTGGCAAAAACACGGTTACTTATGAAGCAAGACTCTTAAAGGCCTTGTTGTTGGAATTGTTTCTCTAAGGACTTGCAATATATGCAAGCTACATGGTAACTTTTTTGTTTTCATGTCGATGATTACTTTTCACTTTGCTATCGTTACATCTTGCACTCAGGAAAACTTCTTTCTAGTCTTTTTTTTTTCTGCAACTTATCTCAAAATAATAACATTTGATTTCAAGGCATGAAAATTTTGTGTGCATTTCTCTCATTTTTTCTATAAAATAAAGAAAAATGTTGTTATGAACCGTTATAATTACAGAGGAATAAAAATTATTATTAGATTTTTTAGATATTACTCTCTGAGGATTTCCCCAAACCTGGAAAACCAGTCAGGGAAATTGGGTAGGTTTGGAATAGCAGGGAAGGCTGATTTATTTTTAAAATGTTAGGGAAATTTGGTGAAATATTGTGGTCATGTGAGGGGTTCATTAAAATTGAAGGGAAACTTTTTGAAGGAATTTCTTCTCTCTCCCCACCCCCTCATGGATGTCCTGAATTTTTTTTTAAAGTAGGGTGTCCAGAAAGTTTATGGAAAATGCAATGGCCCATCCTATAAATTTACAATCACCCGTCTCACTGTCAATTTGACGACTTTTTTTTACAGATTTTTCTGATTAACAAAAATTTTCTGATCTTGAAGGGAAATTCCAGCAAAAAAATTGGTGTTTAACTCAAATTATTTCATAATTTCCTACTTTTTTCCTGAGGTTTTAAAAATTAAAGTACATTTCTTCTGGTGTCCAATTCCCCTTTCACTGACCTTTGAAATTAAACCCAAAAACTGAAAAATACTATCATTACATAATGGCTTTCTCTTCCACCCCCTCCACATGCCAGCAGACTCCCCTACCCCATCTTGAGGACATCCTTTTAGAATGGCCCCTAAATTAATATTTTTTTTCTTCTATTGGGTCGAGGACGTCCTTTTTGAATGACCCCATATTACTAAACACCCTGATTATCGATCATATGAATCATTCAAAATGAATGATTAATTGTCATTAATTGATAAGCTGTAACATCAGTTTGTATATATACAAAAAAAAACTTGAAAATCTACTTTTTAATAAATAAAAACTTTGCGAAACACCTGACTTCGTTTTTGAATACCGCTGACCTTGTAGACAGTTACGGCGCTTCAAACCCCGGCCTTCAAAAGCGGTAAACGCTTGCGCAGTCCCCGTGTTTTCATTCAGAGTTTGTCCGCCGTCGTTGGCAAACGCGTATTGGGGGAAACAGTGATCTGTTCTCGTGGAATAGAGAAGTCTTTGAAAATTGTTGCTATGTGGTGTACGCGCGGGGTGCCGCTTGCCCCCCGGAGGAACGTCCAGAGAGGGTCGGCTCGTGGGTGTCCCTGAAGCCAGGTTCTCACGTCCGTGCAGCAGCGCCATTGTGGTGGTGCTCAAGGGCGAACCCTTCCGTGTTGTTTTTTTTTTTTTTTTTTTTTTTTTTTTTTTTTTTTTCGTTTCCTCGTCCGCTTCCTCGGGTAGCCATTTTGGGCATCTTCGTCCATGGCCAAACCTTCGGAGAACGATGCCTGGGCCATGTTCGGCGCCGTGGTGGACTCGGCCCCGGCAAGCCCTTCCAAAGTCAACTGGACGCCGGTGGAACAAAAGGGCACGGCGATAGCTAAACTAGAAGGCCGCGAGTTCGAGTACATGGTGCGGCGCAATCGGATTACCATCGGGCGCAACTCGAGCCGCGGCGAGGTGGACGTGAACATGGGACACTCCAGCTTTATTTCCCGCAAGCACCTGGACATTTTTTTCGAATGTCCGCACTTTTACCTCACGTGCACCGGCAAGAACGGCGTGTTCGTCGACGGCCAGTTCAATAGGAAAGGAGCGGCGCCTTTGCAGCTGCCTAGATCGTAAGTAGATCGTGGATATATATATATATATATAGGACCCTTGTGTGTCTGGGAAGGGGGGAGGCAATGGGCATGGGGCTTACGGGGTCTACGAAAACGTTGTATCGAGACCCCGGCGTGCTGTGCTTTTTTTTTTTTTTTTCTTATTTAAATATAGGCCTCTCTCCACGTTTTCTACTGCTGGTGGTCTACGGAGAAACGTGCGTTCTACTCTCAATGCTATGACCACCAGCGGTTTTTTTTCTGCGTTTTCTAGTGTGCCTGCTTTGAGGCTAGAAAATACCACGAGGCTTTAGTTTTGGGCCTTAACTGAAATTATGGGCCATCTCAATGAAACTGTAAGATTATTAAGGTAGGTTGGCCGAGGCCAAAGGGCATCTAAGGAAGCAGTAAAACTACGTAAACATTGATCCGTGGATAGGAACCAATACATGCAAATTGTACCACGTGTCCTTTGATCAAAATATAAATATTGCTCTCTCGCTACCATGCCCTGATTCGATGAATTCAAAACCACGTGCTGGAAACGTGCAGAAGGCCCATTCCATTATATTGGTTCCAAACATATAACATAGCCTCATGTATGGATAAAATCCAATGGGAATGGTCCTATAATGTGCAAATTGTATCACGTGACTTTTGACCAAAATACAAATGTTGCCATCTCTCGCTGCCCTGAACTCTGATGGGTTTTATGCAAGTTTTGGAACGGGACTTTTAACTAAATTGCAAATTTTGTTCCCTCTACAGAGCTAAGAGCCACGTGGTGGCGTCTGTAACGAAACTTGTAAAAGGCCCATTCCTTTTGGACAGGTCTCATGATTTTATGTGGGCTGTGTGTATGGGACTTTGACCTTTCAATGTTGAGGTATTGTGTAGATGGTTTTGGACCTCAGTTAACGTACCGTCATCAGTTTATATCATTTCAGTGGGATGGTCCCAATTTAGGCAGTTTTGCATTGGACAGAAGGTCTATCTATGTTGAGCATTGGTATAATTATCATAGCTAAGGTATATGATTGGTATAGGCTGGAATGCCGTAGGAATTCCTGTAGCATTCAAGCCTCCGAAAGGCTTTTCAGCCACCTATCGTGTAGGAAAGTATTCGGCAATATGTCCTGAATGTGACCAAAATATGAATTAAGGGGTGAATATGTAAACCACCTGGTTTATTTTGCTAATGTAGGCCCTTTTCAAAGATTCTGAAAATGGTTCCACTATCATGATAGCATTCTCTTATTTGCAGATGTTTACAGTAATAAGTCGTGGAATGATAGCAGGAGAACGTAATAGGCCTAGTTGAGCAGACCAGCCTACCTACATTTTGGCACGTTTGACGTTGTGTTTGTGTGCACCAAGGTTGCCGGCTAAAGAAAATGTTGGGTTAGTGTTGAACAACTGTTGGCAAGTAATTTACGGGTAGTACTCTTGAACGCTACAAATTAAGCCAGGCGTTGTTTTCAAGCCAACATAAACTAGGGTAGCATTTGATCTGTGCCATAGTTTTAAACAATGGTGTTTAGTAGCATCAAGTATTTATTTTCAGCTTATTTTTTAATCCGAATGTACCGTACCGAATACAAAATCCAAGAAGTGACACTTGCAAATAGGGAATTCCCCTTCAAGTTATGCATTCCCCCTTGTGAAGTTCTGCATTGCAATTCGATCAAGTTGCACATAAAACAAAGGTATTTTTTCTAATTCTTCAGAAATATTCACAGACTTTTATAAAACTTTTTTTGATGTAATTGGTCGTGGGAAGGTTCCTTGAAATCCTTGAATTTGTCCAGCGTTAATTTAATTTCTGATTATCGGTCAAAATGAATGGTTATGATTGAACAGTATGTTTTTTCAGTTATATTTGTCGGGGAATTTTTGTTTTCCTATGAAAGTCAGGGAAGTTGGAAATCATTGAATGTAGTACCATACATAGCCATTTTTGACAATATTTAACCTGGGATTCATCTTATGAAGTCATTATGGGTCATTTTTGACCACTGAATAGCCATTTACATGTTTTGTCATGTGGACTATTTTTAGATTTCAGGTTTCCATTTAAGCTCTAAACGTTGGACATGTGGTCAAGTTGAACATAAACTTTAAAAGTATATGCTTATGTTCATCCATGGATATACAAAAGAAAATTCTAAAAAAACACATGTCCAAACTTTGGCACTTGTGGCCATATAATGCGCTTAAATGTCCAGATGTGTCCAATTTTTTTTTATCTAGCCATATATAGAATAAGGCATACTCTTGGGACCGATGAAAAAGATGCTTTTGGACTGGCTGATTTATACAAGTTTTCAAGTCGGGGCCGACACATTTTATTCTCTTAGAGAGGTTATTTATTTACACAGGTTCTACTGTGTTTTTTTTTTTTTATCAGAGCATAAGTGTGCCGCGACAATTTTAGACTTAGTTTAATTTGTTTAATCCAAAACATTACGCTTTATGATGCAATTTCACTTCCATGTTGTACAGGATTAACTTTCTGCTAATTTGAATGGAGGTATTTTTCTTGAGAAAAATGTCAGATCTGGAATCTTGCAGCACCCTTGTCTTGCCGCAAGGCATTTTCGTGAGTGCCCTAAATTAGGTCGCGACCTATTGTGAACGTTTCACATTGTATCAAAAAAGTGACCGAGCAAGGCCGCTGGTCAAGCTTCCCGTTAGTTACACTTCTGTGTCCTTCAAATAACTAGAGTAGGGGGAAACATTTACTTGAAGTAAATCTTTGGGTAGGGGATCTTTGGGATTTTACAAATTTCAAAGCAAATCTGCAAAATATCAAAGGGAAATTTCACTTGAGCATAAAAAGTGGCCCTTAATTGGGTGGGCCATCTCAATTTGTCAAATCCGTTGCACATGGAGTTAGCAAAATATGTGTTATTATCAGAAAAAAAAAAGTTCAGGGCATGGAGAATATGTACAATTTTCCGGTATGTGCAATTAAGCGGGTTCGACTGTATTCAATTACTGCCCAACACTTTTGCATGAAAAGTTCCAATTGATTTGGTGGTCCGGTCACAATTCCATACAAAAGTTGCACGTGGGGCTTGAAAAATATGTGCATTTATCAGGTTTCGCATCATGTAGAAAAAGTTCAGGGCATGGAGAATATGTGCAATTAAGCGGGTTCGACTGTACTCAATTGCTGCCCAACACTGTCGCACTTTTGCATGAAAAGTGACACTTAATTGGATCATCTCAATGTGCAAATATACGGTCACAATTCCATAAAAAAGTTGCACATGGGGGTGCAAAATATGTGCAATTATCAGGTTTCGCATCATGTAGAAAACAGGGAAAAAGGGCATGGAGAATATGTGCAATTAAGCGGGTTCGACTGTACTCAATTGCTGCCCAACACTGTCGCACTTTTGCATTAAAAGTGACACTAAATTGGATCACCTAAATGTGCAAATATCCGGTCACAATTCCATACAAAAGTTGCACATGGGGCTTGCAAAATTTGTGCAATTATCAAGTTTCGCATCATGTAGAACAAGTTCAGGGTATGGAGAATATGTGCAATTAAGCGGGTTCGACTGTACTCAATTGCTGCCCAACACTGTTGCACTTTTGCATGAAAATGTGCAAATATCCGGTCACAATTTCATACAAAAGTTGCACATGGGGCTTGCAAAATTTGTGCATTTATCAGGTTTCGCATCATGTAGAAAACATAGGGCGAAGTTCAGGGCATTGAGAATGTGCTATTATCCGGTCTGTGCAATTAAGCGGGTTCGACTGTACTCAATTACTGCCAAACACTATTGCACTTTTGCATGAAAGTGGCCCAATTCCATACAAAAGTTGCACATGGGGCTAGCAAAATATCTGCATTTATCGGGTTTGTGCAATTATCAGGTTTATCATCATGTCCAAACATAGGGCATTGAGAATATGTGCTATTATCCAGTCTGTGCAATTAAGCAGGTTCAGCTGTATTCAATTACTGCCAAACACTATTGCAGTTTTGCATGAAAAGTGGCACTTAATTGGATCATCTCATTGTGCTAAAATCCGGTCACAATTCCATACAAAAGTTGAACATGGGACTTGCAAAATATGCATTTATAGGTTTTGTGCAATTATCAGGTTTCGCCTTTTGTACAAACATAGGGCAAAAGTTCAGGGCATTGAGAATATGTGCAATTAAGCGGGTTCGACTGTACTAAATTATTGCCCACCAACACTGATGTTGGCTACTTTTTGGTCACTCCACGAAGCAAGTAATGCGCGCGGTGATTTATGAGGTGGCCTTGATTTCGTAGTCCGCTGAATGCATGAGTATCAGATAAAAGTTGTGTGGCAAACTGGCCACACTTGATGGGGAGAATGGAAGAAAAAAAAGTGGAACAGAAAGCGGGTGGGGGGAGAAGGAAGGAGTTCACGTTTTTCGATGAATATGGTTCCTCTTTTGCACCGCGATGTTATTGTTGTTGTGCGCCGCGTATTTACGACAGGGGAGCCGCGGGGGATGTTCATAATGCGCCGCAAGTCTGGGCTTCCGCCAAAATAGCGCCATAACTACGTACCCCATTATACAGGGTGTCCGAAATTGGGATTTATGGAAACTTCATTGTAGACTACCTCTGATAACCAAAATTGTATTCCAACTGTGGAGTTTGGACGAGGAAGTGTGATGGTTTGGGGGTGCGAATAGGTGAGGAAATCCTGGCGAGAAACTCGTGATATTCTTGATAGCAGTTCTAATCAAGTTAATCTCACCTACTGTTTTAAATAGCAAGTGGACTCGTAAGCTCTGGCCTTTCTGATAGTAGCTCGCAAAATACAACCATGTTCGAATCAGCTGTCGAAAGCACATTTCCACATTTGAGAGTAACTCGCGTGAGTTACTCAGGATGGCTACTCTCAGATAGTAGTTGCCCATTGACGAGCACTCTCAACACTTTATCCACTTAGCCTCTAATCGCCGTCCGTTTGCGCTATCGCGAAACGAGCATCTCGCCAAAATGCTCTCACGAGCACTCTCAGAACCTTTTGCACTTGGCTAATCGCAGGGAATATATTAATTAAGATGGCTAACTAAGCAGAAATACATAGGCTCTCTTGATACCACCTCTACACATTCAGAAATCGCAATTGTTTAATATACTCGCTGGGAGTGCCGAGTTGGACACGGTTTTGAGAGTGCTCGTGAAAGCTATTTTGGCGAGATGCTCGCCGTGTACTGTACTCGAGTTTGCACGTGAGAGAAATACTCGAGATGTTCTCTGTACTAGTTCTTAATGTAACACTTGCAAAAATGAGCGTGTTACAGCTCGAGAGCTGTCACTGATAGCAGCTCGCAAAATATGAAATTTTGAGAGCAGCTGTCGAGATGTCTATGTTTAGGTTTTTGTAATGTTTAAGGGGGATCCCAACCCTCTCACTTTCAATGGGTGAAACTTTAAAACACAATCACAGCTAAACAAAAAGAGATTAAATAAAAATAAAAATTGTTTAAAATAGCTTGATAATTAAGCAATTGTATTACTTTTTCGGGTACTACTCGGTTAATTCACCGCCACTGAAAGTATGGCGTGTCAAAACCAACATAATCACACTGCTTCAATAACG
>JAQGBW010005719.1:0-11589 GCA_034698625.1 Julus scanicus
TAACGGACATTTTTCAAACTTCTTTATTAATTTTAAAAAAATCTACCATTTCAAAGTGAAAAACGACAATCGGATGAATTTGCTGATTTATCAAGCTATATTAAACAATTTTTATTTTTATTTAATCTTTTTTTGTTTGACGGTGAGTGTCGTTGCAAATTTATCCATTGAAAAGGATAGGGTTTCAAACCGTTAACGTAATTTCACTAAAACAATGCATTTTTACACGCTTCGTAATAAAATTTCGAAATGCATGCATCTGTTCAAGAATACCATTTAATCCCCACAAATTATTTCCCCAACATTTTGCCTGCAATTAATAGCCTGCATGCATAATAGTTCAAAAAAATGATTCAAAAATTGGGTACATGCAGGTGTACAGCATATGTAAATATTAAAACGCACTTTTGATAGATTTGCATGGTTATTATATAGAGTACAATGGAATTTGTCTACATTCGATTTGATCAACTGATGAAATTTTGTATAGTTGTATATATAAACGACAAGGGAAGAGGATGGCATTAATGTCAGAGGATCAGGTTTCCATATATTTTCAGTCTCATTTTACAAGTCGTGCTGCATGAAAATAATGAATGAAGCCGAGCGTTAGTGCGTTATATAGAAATGGTATAAATTGGATTTATTTGCAAGCAATTATTATTTTTAGTTTGCATATTTTACGACAGTGTTGAATTTCCCTCGTGTAATTAAGGATTTAATTGTAAAAATTCGAGATACAGATTCCCTTTCATAAATTTGATGAAAAGCTTTATCCATGTACCTTGTGTGTACAACCTCCACCTGCAAGAATTTACTTTTGACTGATAAATATATATATAGAACATGTTTTGGTTCATCCGTGCTATATTACCTAAGTTGCTTCATAACAATGATGTGTATATATACACAGACCATGAAAAACACGACTATTAAAAGCCCAACAGCAAGGGTTTTCTCTTCACTCCATTGCTTGCATGTTTCTCACGCTTGAAACTTTATTTTTCCAAAACGCCATTTTTGCGGGAAAAACCGCTGTTTATACTCTGATGATGGCTACATGTTAAGCACGAAACTTGAAACTTTGGAATTTGTATCCTCTTTTAACCCGAACAAAAATGTTTCTTCACCGGCGTCATAATCGAATTCATGGTATACATCTGCCCTTTCACCCTTATTTTCCCATTTAAATCTGTGAGAGCTTAGATTGTAGCTCATATAGTTTGTCTCGTCTTTGTTAAAACCATATGCGTTGAACAGCAACAGCGCCACCTGTACCAGGCACCATTTTTTATTATGCACTTTTTTCTAAGATATGTAGTGGACCCCCTCTTATTTCCAAATTGTACGTTTTGCACACCGCCGTTGCCTGTCAACCTCCCATTTAAGTATAGCACGCATTTTTGCTACAATATTGCATCTGGTTGTAATCAAACATAATAAGAGGTTTATATATAAACCTCTAATTTTCTCTCAGTTGAACCGCAGGATCTACCGATTTGGAGGGTCAAGATGCGATTTACCCCATAATGTACCAGAAGGGACACGTAGACAGTATGTCTGGACACATGCTTTCTATACTTTTATGTATATAGTTGGTCGGCATTTTCTTCGAAATATTTTAGCTACAAAGTTTGTGCCGAAATATATACTATGATGTTTTATTATTTTTTTTCCACCCATAATAATCCTACACCTTCATAACTTAAACATAGAGCTTGTCGAATTTTCATTGGCTCTCTTCACGATAGCTTGAATACCAATTTGTTTTTATTTTTATGTGCTGCTTGCAGCATGATCTTTTCATGATAAAAGAATGATGCATCTTCAACATTCTTTCAGTTTCGTTGCAAAAGTTATAGATCACGGTTATCGCTGTAAAATAACATAAAACTAAAATACATGTGTTTTGGACTTTAAGTTTAATCACATGCGATATATATATAATTTCAATTTCTAAATACAATCTACATTACGAAAAGGTCTATGAATACCGTTGCATTGATGTAAATTATGAAGGACACCTCGTAAAATATAAATTAAACTAATTTTGAAAAATATCCATCTATATAAAATAAAATATAGCTACGTTTCAGTTTTTAAACAACACAAAGAGTAACAAAACGTGCTTTGTATATATTGAAATATATTTTTTTTCTATATGAATGTCGAAAGCAATATATTGACGTCATGCCAACATATGTTTATTGCATGCACTTTCATTAATATTGCGGCATCTTTCCATTTTACAATTTTTAAGAAACTTGCTTTCATACATGTAAGAAAATGTTCTTTTCCCTTTGTCTTTATTTCATTTTTCATCTGTTGGTGTAAACGTAATTTTTTCATAATGCAAGGGCATGCAATTTTGTTTTGTTAAGTCATTCAGCCATTTCCCCTTGTTTATTGTCAATAGGGAATGCATCAACGTATAATGGTAAATCTATGCACCCTTTTATCCAAATTCAATTGAGCAATATATTGGTAATCCACCTGTTAAATGTGAGAACATTAGAAAGTATTCTTCATAAACTGTGCTAGAATCAACTGGCTGTTTTGATTTATTATATTAATGTGAGGGAACTTGATTGTGAGGGAAATTTTTTTTTAAAACTGTCTTTTTGGAAATAAATGGATATGCAGTATATATGTTATTGTCAGTCGTCAACCTATTTTTAATTCTAAATGTTTATTTAGTATACAGTGTATTTCTCCCATCAGGCTCCCTTATATATATATATATATATATATATATACATTTAATTATGATAATCAATCAGTTTTAATTCGTTTAATTATACTATTGAATGTGTTCAATTAATAAACCTGATGCATGTCTTGATCAGTATAAGATTCACATTATCCTGCATGTAAGCAAGTATAATTTGTTGTAAATTTCACAACTTCTATGCGTATACACAAACGTTCTAGTATATATTGAACAATTGATTCTACCTTTCATTCTATTATTTGAAATATAAATGTCGAGCTTGCATTTTTGTAAAAAGCAATCCAGAATTTTCTTGATCACTAAGTTTTGGTTTCTTAATTAATCCTTCATCAGGTGCTGTATCAACAGAACAAATCATAGCACGAAATTATACATGCACAAGTATAGAAAGTGAAAATACTCATAATCGCGTAATACAAGCCCACATGGAAAAGAAATGCATTTCAAAAATGCATATAGTCTATAGATTGAGACACTGCATGAAATGCATTTCAAAATGTATTTCTAAACGCATTTTTAAATACATTTTTAGAAATGCATTTTCGGTGTCTCAATCTATATGTATTTTAAATGCATTGCAAATCATTGTATAAATGCATTTCTGTTCCATGTGGGAGAGGATAAAGCAGGTATTTTCAAAACATAGTAAGGGACCGAAACGGTGTGCATGCATATAAAAATTCAAATACATATACTGCATGCTTATTTTCTTGTAAAGCTCGCTATATGATTCGTAAACTATATTCACCCACTTGAACAGATGGAAAGGATGGATTTCTGTATTTTTTTTTAAAAATTTTTGAGAATGTATCAATAATTTGGTTTTATTTGGAAAGTAGCATCTTTTGAAAACAATTGTTAA
Organism: Julus scanicus; assembly: GCA_034698625.1. Classification (NCBI taxonomy): domain Eukaryota; kingdom Metazoa; phylum Arthropoda; class Diplopoda; order Julida; family Julidae; genus Julus; species Julus scanicus. The sequence goes on from JAQGBW010005719.1 coordinate 3,594, forward strand.
ACGATCATATATATATGAAAAATGTCAAGCCCTTCTAATTTATAAAAATGTGGAAATTATAGTAATTTGCAAAGATTTCTATGCATGCAAATTTTATAAAAAATTATTCAGGATTAATCTGCAATTGCGACAGAACAATTTGTCACTTAAAAATATACGCGGGCTTATATATAGAAAGCAATATATGTGGGAAAAAATATCCATTTCTAGTGTTAATAATGTTAATGCAAACTATGTTTAAAAAATATGTAATGTTCAATATACAAATTAAGCTATTACACCAAATTCAACATATATATATTTAGTGATTGATCTTGCATATATATATTTATCCTTTTTAAATTATATGTATATACGGTATGCATGCATTATACGGTGCCTATATTGTGACATCATTTCATGCAGAAATATACGTTATGCTATACATTGTTTTAAGAAATTAATGTATAATGTAAGAAAAATTAATGTAAGAAATTAACATGATATAGCATACGACTATCCAACGGTGATATCACATGTATACAATTTTGGAGTTTCCTGAAAAAAAAGTTTGGCATGAGACAGATCATTGCTATTCGTATATATTTGCAGAAACGTTTTCCCAATTTTATATATGCAAGCAGTTTCAAATGACATGTGGTTTTTAGATTATATATAAACATGCAATTTGGCATTTCTATATGTCGCTATATACTATATATATATACTGTATGCGAGTTTTGCTATATGCATGTACATTTTGTTAGCCATTGTATAATATATAAGTTTGAAAATAAGGCTGTTAGCCTATTATATATACAGCGCATGTGCATGGTTTGTGACAACAATCTATGTGTGGCAGATTTGGAATGCCGTTTTATGCATGGTCCACATGAGGAGCAATTGTATTTTGAAAGGCCAGTTGGTATATTTTATGAAAAAGCGTCACAGCATGGTTCTGTGTTCGATAATCTTTGAGATGATCTTTTATACTTTGTTATTGTGCAACTAATTTGTATAGAAGAGGATGGTCTGCCGAGGGTATAATACGATAAGAGGGTAAGGGCTGATATATGAGCGTCCATAAGTAGATATTTTGTATACCCATTTTATCATTATCGCATAAAGAATGCGTGCCCACTAATTATTTTAATGTTTTAGAAATATTAATCCAAATGATGCATGGGAAAAAACATTGGTTATTTTGTTTTACAAATTATAGTTTCCAGTCCTCATTAAATTAAATGTTTCTTATTTTTCCTGAAACGTATATATAACAGTGACGAAGGATTTGACATAAGGGAATTGTTAAGAATTAACCAGGCAGTGCTCATTGCATGTTTAATAAATGCAGGACATTGTGTGGTGCACACGTTAAAGAGTCGTTATATATACTAGGTCTTAAGGTCAAATTATGGGTTTAAGTTATCAAACATGTTAGACAGAAAAATCGTGGAAAGGAATATTTATATATATGTATTCAATGATATTTCAGCATTAAGTGGAATTATGAAACATTTTCTTAAAAACTTTTTTGAATATAATACCATGAATTTGACTGGTATACGGATGCTTGATTTACATGGATAAATAAATCATGTGTATGGTCACTTCCGAAATACATGCATGCTGCATATATGGTTCCCATCAAAATCATACGAGAAAGGATTACTTTAAAGATGTCAAAATCAATTATACATAATATATGACTCGTAATGCTAATTTATATTATACATGTATAGGTTTTTTTTAAAAAAATTTCCCTATACTTCAAATTCATCTTGTATTAAAATAAATTGAATTATATACGTATACCTATAGATATATCACAACATGCATAGCAGAGCTGAGTATATATTTAAAATTTGTGAATTGGAAGGCACGCTCAAGCTTTATAAATAATTAAATACCTAAGATATAAATTGAGGCCGCTTTGATACTGGCAAGAATTTCTCAAAAAGTCCCATAGCCCGATTTGCCCTATACTGCCCTATTCCATCAACTTTGAATAGAAAAGTTACATTAATTATAAAAAGATATGTCATTCAAAAATTAGTGTAAATTTACAATATATTATTGAACTTTGTGTGTGCATGTATTCCCTTTATCATTCGAAATTGTAGTGGAATTTGTCTATATGGATCATCACATTGTCTTATTTAATACATCAACCCAATGTATATATATTTAAATACCCGATATATAAACTGATATATTCTCCAAATTTGAGCAGTTCTTGTATTGTTTAATTTGTTTGACATTTCAAAATATGTTCACAATAAACATCTTGAAGTTAAACTCGCATAAACTGTCTATATATAGTTGGTAGTTTTGCAAATTTATATTAATTGTCCTTAATATAACAACTTATAATGGGACAACATATAGGTGGATAGCTACCTAGATCAAATGCAATTTGGAGATTTTTCTAAAGCTGTAAATAACCTATTTGGGTTCTATTACCAACAAATAACATTTTGCTCATAATTAAGTTTCAACATAAAGTTGTTGTATTTCAATCTATAACATCCATGCATTTGAATTAATTCAGATGTATTTAAACGCTTCTTCATAAAACTTAAACCTATTAACAAGGGTTATAAATTACAATAAATTGTATAGAGAATCTCACCTTTTGAAAATATACTGATGCCATCCATATGCCCATCTGCAGGAGAACCTCCGATGTGTGCTTTTCCAGTATAGCATTCTTCATTAAAATTCGTGCTGAGAATAGGGTGATGTGATGTAGGACCCATGCATCTTTTACTTATCTATACTTATGTTTGTTGTATATCTTCGCTTGCATGTCTATTAGGAATAAATGACTTTCAGTGAGGGAGGACACCCTGGTTCATTACCGTTTTAATCTGGCAGGTGGCGCCCTCTGACGGGGAGTCGCAGTAGCCTACCCATTGTTTTAAAATTGATTGACGGACAACCCATGCATGACCACCATCTGTCATGCAGTCATGGGATGCACACATACTCGTAGCCTCGCAACACATTACTATTTACAGTATATAATTTGTCAAATTGATCAATTGTTGCTTGTTTTTGACTTTCAATTTGTGACAAATTGTCAACCATTTGTCTGTATGAATTCCATTAAGTGATTAATAATTCAAAAATTGCCAACCATTTGTCTTTTTTTATATTATTTTCACTATATTAAGAAACAATTCGAAGTTTATTGTGAGTATTGATGCAGATACTAACATTTTCTTTTGTTTTTCGAAAACACAAAATTGAGCAAAAATTGCCATGACACATCATATATGCCTGTTATATATAAAAATATTTTCTTTTCTCAACAAAATAATTAAAGAAAAATTTCCCCAACCTCAAACTCTTATACTGATGTGGAGAGATTTGCAACTACAAATGCTCGATTTTATACTTCAGAAAATGCGTGCTTATTATGAAGTTTAGAAAATTGAACAATGTACACTAATTTAAAAAGCAATAGTAACAAAATATCCTTAAAACTTCTGTAGAATAACATATATACACTAGAACCTGTCTAAATACATACTCTTAGGACTGGTGAAAAATATGCTTTTAAACAGGTTAACATTTTAGACGGTTTTAACGGTTTAGACAGGTTCATTTTCATTTATATACACGGTTACCAAGTCTGGACTAGCACATCGCATGGTTTTAGAGAGGATATTCATTTACACAGGATGCATTTAGACAGGTTCTACTGTAGTCAATTTGGCATCGTCTTTGTGCAACAGGTCCTTCCCTGTATATGCTATAGTATATGCAATTTGAGTATATCGTTGCAGTATGATAAAGATTGGCTTATCGAATCATAATAAATCTAAAGTCTTCTCGTACAGAAAAAGGAAAAGTCCAGCAATTATAGGACCTAATTTATAAAATCACCCACCTGTTTCTATTTTTTTTTAAATATTCGGCGTGAGAAAATTTGGAAAAAACTCCGGCAATAATTAAAGAACTTTTGATACATTATTGTTCTCATACATATCCTTAACATACGAACCTTATATGAATTCAATTTATTTTTTGACACTTTTTATAGTTTCAAATTTTTAAAATCACCTACAGTATACTCTTTGTCATTCCCATACATGTAAAAAAATTCATGTAGTATGCATATAATGCGATTTTAGTATTCAGTATAATATAATACTATGTTGAATATAGATAAGTATTTCAAAGAATCTGGGTATTTTATAAAGAGGTACCTGTTTTTTAAATTTTAATTTGATGCTATTCACTGAGCGCCATCTATTGAAATAGTGGGGTAACTTGGCTGGGCGCAATTTTTAAATTGATTGCGTGCGTATATATCATAACAGGAACTGGAGAAAAGGTAAACTGGTTCCCCTGGCGAAAAAGTGGCAGAATGGCCATAATCTGAAATTTGACATACACATGGATATAACGCTATATAGAGTGTATGACAAATTAGTTTACTTTTCATATGAATTTTATATACTGCATATACATAAATCAAATTTTCCAAAATAAACTACACTTGAGTGCAAAAAAATCGACTCACCTACATGAATCAAGTAAAAATGTGTTTTTCTCAGCAACGAAATGTCCGAATTGAAATCTGAAAAATGTGTTTTGTATAGACAATTTATTCCTGTTATAATTCGCCTAGTGTGAAAGGGATTTCTGCTGAATTTCTTTGGACAATAGCCCACAACTCGTGCGGCTACTTTTGGTGGAGTGGTCATTTTTATCGAGAAACCATTAATTAACAAAATGTCTGGATATGTGTTCATTAAGCTCGGAAAATCAAATTGCATTCAGAAACACTTGTAGCCACAGGGGTACAACGATGCATATGTCATAACTATTGAAAATTTGGGTTGCTTTAAGTTCAACAGTTTTCGCCGCAATGATGCAGCAGGAATTTTATGCAAATTAGGCGAATTATAAAGAGGAATATATTGTCTACAAAACACATTTTTCCAATTTTAAATCGGACATTTGGTTGCTGAGAAAAACATACTTTTACTTGATTCATGCAGGTGAGTCGATTTTTTTGCACTCAAGTGTATATTATTTCAGAAAACATTGGCAAATTTACATTTATTAATTTGTTTCAAAATTTGGAATATGATGTTTCTGGGTTATTATAATTTGAGATTATCATTAGCGTACATTTTTAAGTGTGCAAATGGGTAACCCATAACAAAAATAATGGACACTTTCTGTAAAAACTGACCATCTAAAATAAAACATACTTTTATATGGTCTATATCTGGTCCATAATGATATTATTGTAACAAACTATTAACTTTACAGGATTATAGCCATGACTTTCTAACCTTTTTAAAATTAGTTCACCAAGCAATACTTTAATGGGAAATTTGGTGAACGGGTAGTGATTAAATAAAAGTTAGTTTTGCAATATTCTCAAAACGTTTAAGCAATATTCTGAAAAAAATTGATACATATACTCTTTGGCACTATCAACGCTTTGACAGTATTTTTTAAATGTTGACAATTTTTGGAGAAAAAAATAATTCAAAAAATGGAGAAATGACACTAAAAAGAGCTTGAATCCTTGATATCGATCTTGTTTGGCTTACTCAGTTTTCCTAACTTTGATTTTTTTTCTCGAAAATTGTCCTGTACAGGCAAATGCACTTAACAAACAAGCAAACGAGCATAGCATCTCTGCTGTGAGTGTTTGCCCTATTTCAGGGGCATTTGACCCCGTGTGTTCCACGTTTGCAATAACTCCATTTTTTAGGTGATGAATTAGAAGGTTGGTATCATTTTACTCAACAGGAAGAGATATTTTGCAACATAGTTTTGGCGTTGTTTTATTCTATTATTTCCACGCATATTTAAGTAACATCCAAAGCCAATTGTAGTGCTTCTGTTTCCACCGTTTTAGCCGAATATTAATTAGTTTTTTAATAACATAAACCCATACATTAATGCAAGCTTTCATTTGCGCTAATTGAAACTGGATATGCAAGCGGGTCGTGCCGAATTCCGGTTTCACATATATTTTTTTGATACTAATAAGACCAATAATGCTGTCTTTTCTAATTTAATTACCCGAGTAGGGTTTCAAAATGGATAATTATCGCGTATCCGTCGTGTTCTTCATACCGGAGCATATGTTTTTTTTCTGTCCAGTTGTCCATCTGCGGCATTTGTATAGGGTCATCACTAGTAATGCTTCTAATTAATTAGTGGGGTTGTATGACACCATTTTGTTTTGTTAATTATATGGGAGCTCGTTCTGTGTAACCATTGGTTTTGGCCTCGAAAGGGGATGGATTGGGGCGGAAGAGGGTTGGTCTAAAATTGCATTAATAAAACAGGGAATAGTTGCTCATGCAGACCCACCTGTGATTACAGTAATTACCCGTGCGTGCTATTTTTTCATTGGCTGACGCGATTTTATAGCGTGCGGGTTTTTCATTGGGTGGATTCGCATGATGTTACGACATTATGGAATGCATGAATCATGCATGATATAATGCATTCAAATGCATACAAAAATAATATCTGCAAATATATAGAAACGCCTTTTGATTAATGAGTTTTCAGGCGACCCTGTTGTTACTAAAGTAATTTCAAGACCGTGGATTCCAAAACTGACTTAACCTGAATTTGGCCATTTATATTGGATTTATAAGAGAATTTGTGTGCTTGGTTGCATTTACTGTATATGTCACCAAACCATAATAAAGTCAGTAATTTCGAAATTTTGATGTTGCATACATGGTTATTTGAAAACTAGCGAACTTTGGCCGAAAATAAATTAATTATATTTTATACATATGTATACGTTTAAAAATTTACCATTATATGTTAAAAATCTACTTGGCAATTTCGATAGTAATTCATTATATAATAATTCATATATAAATAACTTTAAACGGTTTGACTGAATCTTATAAATTTTAAGAGTTAATTCCTATAGCTGCATTTGTAAATTCGCCAAAGTATAAATTATCATGATAAAGGGAGCTGTTTCTATTCCATTTGTTGTATATATATACTTATCACCAATATCCTTGCTAAAATGCATGCCATTCCTATATATCATTAGACGTTGGAATGGCCTATACCTGCATGGCGATTCTCCTCATTTAGTAAAAATTCAATCTAACAATGATGACTATATATGTCGCTACAGAAGTATATATATATATATATATTAAAGATATGCATAACAAGCTTCTTCAAAGGTCATTAAAATTATTAATAATAATTTTTATGTTTAAAACCATTATACTGCATGCTGCAGGTCCTATAAATGTATCGTGCACGATATTCGACCTGCATGTTCTAAATTGATGTATATATTTTGCAATAACTTAATTGTTATATTTTTAATCCAGTCATATATACCATGCATTCAAAGTTATAAAAGCAAAGACAAAATTTGCATCTGGTTTTGAATATTTTATTTCGTGTGCAATTTTAAAAGCTGTAATATCAATTTAATCAAGTTTATGAAAGCTTAATGCTTTATTCTCGATATTGCATGCAGAAAAAGTTGCAAGAATATGAAGATTCTATATTATTGAAATTGTAAATTATGTTTAACTGTATATACTTTTAGTTTTGTTTATTTATAAATTTATAATATGTACATGAATATACATTTAAGCATGTATGCTGAATATAATTTATATATATACTCTAAACGATGCTGCATTAATTTTAAATTAAAACCATGCAGATGTTGTTTTATTTTATATATATGTTTGCACGTGATGCTGCATTATTTTTCATATAAGGCATGTGCACACTCTTTTGCACATGCATTAATTTTGATTAGAATGAAAAATTGATTCTGAGAAAATGTTTTTTTTTGTTTAAAATATTTAACAAAAATGTACATTATACCCTGTTTTTTGTTTATATTGGGAAAAATTGCTTCTTAGAATTGCATAATTAAATATATATGGTATTGTTTATCTATATATAATGGTGGACTTCTGATGAAACAAAAAAATATGGGAAGGAAAAGTGTGTTTTTACCACCAAAAAGTAGGTTTTAACT
>JAQGBW010005720.1:0-11588 GCA_034698625.1 Julus scanicus
GTAATTTTACACTTTTATGTGTGCGCAACTTTTTTAACATTTTGGTGTGCTTTTTTGCACATTTTGAGTTTTCAGTGACAGTACTCGCAGCACCCCCACTTATTTTTTCTACGAGCCGCCACTGCAATTGACATTAATTTCTTGCAACCTCTGTTGTACAAGTTTGCATTTATGGGCAGGAGCATCAAATTAAGTACATTACATGCTGTAGTTTAGATATAAACTACAGCTTTAGAGAAGTCAGCTTCAGAAGGCCACCATTTTACAAAAACAACGCAGGAACACAATTAAGTGCCATCTTAGCACATAAGTGTTAAATTATTGGCAATGTCCCATTAATTCTCCTGTGTATTATTCGTACCTATTTTCCCCTGAATAATAAAAACATTAAACATGCGGGTTTTTTTAAGATTCAGGCATGTTAAATTTCACTTTAAAAAACTATGTATATTTGTCAAAAGTTGCAATGGCTTTAAATACATACCATTTATACTGCATATTTTTCAGATTTTCCCATCTGCATATAAAGCTACACTCTAAAACACCTGGAGGTTGTTCAACGTCCGGAGCTTGGTGAACACCCGGGGGTTGTTCAGCACCCGGAGCTTGGGAGACAGTCGGTGGTTGCCAACCTCTAGACATTGAAGTCGGTGGAGGTTGGCTTCCATTTTGTCCATGGTTTCTTGTGACCATTCTTAGTTTTTCCATATTGGAACTACTAACAAGGTTCAAAGGATATTAGGAGATGTGGGATCTCACTATATGGGCTATAGTTAGACATCCTGCGGAGGTTTCGAACCTCCAAGTGCATAGTAGCTGGCGGATCTTAGCCAAAGATGCTTTTCCAATGTGTGAAGACTAGCTGTGTTCACGTGAAGTATGACCATCTGCACTGAAGGTGCAGCTTTTAAGCCCAACAAATACAATAATTTAGCAGTAAGAGTTCAATTTTTCAGAACACTTGCAGAAAAGGGCCCTACCTTTCTTATCTGGCCTGGAACTTACGTTTATCAGATCTGCACAGCCAGATGCGCCCTGAATGGTGGTGCCCATCTTATCGCTCATTTCAATTAGCAGTTTCTCTCAGGATATTGGATGAAATTGGTGAATTTATTTCTGAAAACAAGTTAGTGTAATAAAGTAATAAACTGTTTGCACAGTTAAAGTTATAGTTTATTTTCAGCAAGATCTGATGCTTATTAATTCAAATGAGTATAAATGTAGGCATATTTTAGTGTGCCACGACAAATTTAGGCATATTTTAGTGTGAAACGATAGTTAAACAATAAGGTATTTATTTGAAGTTTTTTGCTTCAGACAAACATTTGTGATTTTAGCATTTACTATTGTCAATAAACTGCATTCCTACTTCATTGCAGAATTCTTGCACTTTAGTTTTCTCTTGATCATTAAGCGTTTGCATTTTTGTTGCACATGACGTTACAACTGAAATATATAGAACAATTGGTTGTTAGTTTGGTCATATTAGCAAATGATTTGGATTAGTTTTCCAAGCATATTATTTCAAGGAAGATTTCAGAGAGTTAAATTTCCTGAATGTACATGTTGAATGATTACAAGTATATCATTATGCAGTATACATTTGAATAGTGTTGAGGACATGTTCATTCAAATGTTCGACAAAGAACTATTAACTGAAATTTTGCGTTGAATACTTAAAGTAATTGTGGTATCATTTTTGGTACATTATTTTTTTAAGCATATGCATTCATAACAATAAGTGACCTTGTATTATATTTGAATATTGCTCAAAGTGGATCAATTAAGAATAAGTTGAAAAGATAGATGTGTACATTTTGAAGCAATTCGTATTCATTTTATAAAAAAATACTAGAAAACTTACTTGTGTTGGGCATGATATCAACAAATTCCGCTACGGTTTGTATTTTCCTGATGAAGTCCTCTTTAGTTATTGTAAGTATTACGTTCTTGACCTCTGTCAAACATAATAATCATTTTTCAAATGGCGACAAATATTCTTTGAAGAGGTGAATTGGTAAGGTAAAGTATTGTAATTTATGACAAATTGTGTGAAACAATTATTAAAAAATGTAATACATTGCAATGGATACATCTTAATGGTTTAAGGAATTCATATAAACTTTTATAAATGTATTCTAAATTTTCTTACCTGTGGAATTGAAAACAATTCGATAATTATTGCCTTGCAAGTGCCTCAAATAAACATACTCTTTTTTGATTTCACTGAAAATAATTACAAACAAAATGGTTTACATTACATTTAAGTTTTTATACTTAATTTAAAATAAGTTAAGAGATTTGCAAAAAAGTCAAAATTCCTATATGAAGTATTATAATAATTTCAACGTGTAATAAACGCTAGTAATATTGTATGTATACTGTGCATTAACATAAATAGAACAGATGCCCATTAATTTATTTCTCTTGAAGGAAATGCAAAATTCATGAACCAGCGCAAAAATTTAGTGGAAATTGATTTTGCTTGCAGAGATTCTGAAAAGTTAGTTGAACTAATTTATAAGTCAACATACTTATCTATTTCCCCTTCAAGCTCGCACTGCCAGTCATTAGGCTGATCATTAGGTGGTTTGCAGTCCACATTTAGACACGGAAGTATAGGAATATTAGCCGATTGAAAATACAATTTTTCCTGTAAAATAGAAATATATTATTTCACATGTTCCGATGGTATCAAAGTGAAAATTGTATAAATAATGAAGAGGAATTTAACCAATTTAGGTTAAATTCAAGATGCTGTGTGGGACAAAAATCTGTGGTTTATCAAGAAAGGTCAGAAATTGTAAGTGTCTTGTAGTCAGCATGCAAGCCTCAATGAAATTTTAAAGAAAATGGTATGATTATGGTAGTGGTAACAATTTGGAGTAAATGAATGATGTAGGTGTATGAAAAAGTTGATATTTGAGTAAAATGGATGATAGGAATCTGTCTGGATTACCAGAAGTGTTTTTTTTTATTTTTGTAAAACATGCCAACTATTTCCAAAGTAGGAAATATCCTTATCCTGAAGATTGTTATTTTTTAAAATTAATTTTCTGATAGACATTAAACGAGGTAGATATAAACAGTGTTTCATAGGTGGAAAAAACAAATATAGGCCATGTATGGACATATATAGCTGATTCCAAATTTGGCTATAGACCAGAAATTTGACACGTCTGGACATATATTGCCAAATAAATCCATAAATGACCAGGTATGGCCATATACTATATACTCGTTCATGAATCTCCATGTATGGACATACTCGCCCATATATATATATATATATATATATATATATATATATATAAATATATATGGCCCATAGAGGATCAATTGTCCCATACATGGCTATGTATGGCCCTTCAAGGGCTAAGTATTTCCCATACATGGTTATATAAGGCCCATATAGCTGGATATAAATGGATGTATATACATGGCTATAAATGGCACATCAAGGGCTATGGCCCACAAATGTCCATATAATAACTTTTCAACTTGGGACTAAACCGCATTTTCACGAAAATTTTGTTTTCAGCTATTATAAATCTGCTATTTTGAGAGTGTAATCGAGAGAAGAAATCGTTTCCAGAGAAATAAATTTGTTCTAATGAATTTCAATTCTATATAAAACGCTCTTACAAGTTGCCCTGTAGACACTTGTGCTTACTAGTGTTTTTGGCAAAAGAACCCAAGTATATACTTGCCGATATGGTGAATTCGACACATGACGCAACTAATACAAGAGTGACAATGATTTTAGCAGACATGTCTTTTTTAAGGTTCCTTCAAATCTGCGTGGATGATTTGATGTTTAATGGCTGAAGTAACAGTTGATATCTGGAATATAATTCGGTTGAATTTTATAGTCTTTTATTTTTGGCTTATTTGAACATCTGCAAATGAGCCATTATGGTTATTCCACGAAGGTGATTGAACATTTCTGCTAAAATGGTAGGTTTTTGAATATTAATGTGGTGACAATACACATCAGATGCGAATGAGTCATTATTATCATATATTTTTCCCTTATACTAATTGCCTGTTAAAGCAATTAAAGCGAACATAAATAATTTATGAAACGCGTTTGACGTGCAAATTTTAGATTAACGTGTTTACAGCTTGCAAACGGAGTAAACAGTCGAACCCGCTTAATTGCACAGACCGGATAATTGCATATATTCTCCATGCCCTGTACTTTTGCCCTATGTATTGGAGATAATGTGATATCGGATGATAACCAATGGCCCATCAATGGCGAAATATGGTCCATACATGGCTTTTCATGGCCCATATTTGACCCGCACATCATAAGTAAGTGACAATAAATTTTTATCATAGCTAATCTAACCATTTTAAGGAGTTTAGCAAAAATTGAGCCAAAATTATTGAATTTATGCAAAACTCGGATAATTGCATAAACTGAATAATTGCACATTTTTGGCTTGCTGGGTCGCAGTGCAATTAAATGGGTTCTACTTTACATGCATGTATTGTATATAGAGGGGAATGTAGCTCAAATATTTAATGGCTCTAGCATGTCTCATTTCAACAAAGTGCAGTCAGTACGTGTTACTGTAATCTTTACTCTCTTTCAAGGCCGTATATTAGGGGGAACATGGGGATTGATTCCCTCTCCCCCCACCTTCCCCCCGAAATCCAATAAATTTTCATAATTTCAACCAGAATCCGCTAATTAAAAACGTACAAGTAAAAACAAAGACCATGGTGGAAAACAGAAGGCCAACATTTTACAAAAAACAACGCAGGAACACAATTTAACACGTACATAAGTGTTAAATTATAGGCAATGAACCATTTCTCCTGTGTCTTATTCCTACCCACTTTCCCCTGCATAATAAAAACAGATTAAACATTCGATTGTTTCCTAGAACAGGCATGTTGAATTTCACTTTTAATAACTAAGCCAGTAATGTTTTTCAAAACCAATTATTTGTTAAAAGTTGCAATGGCTTTAAATACATACAATTTATACTGCATATTTTGCAGATTTTCTAGTGAATTTAATTACGATGGCACGCGATTGAATAACTGCACTTAAACATAATGAGTATATAATGCAAATATTTGGCAAATCAAACTACTTGAAGTGCATAGAAAAAAATGATTAAAATGATTTTTCGTCATTTCTCGTGAATAAAACATGGAAGTTCTCGTTTTAAAAAAGTGAATCAACATCCTGTTCAGAAAATCCTACATTTTCATATTGTCTTCCGTTTTGTCCCAGACTACGTAGGTTTTTGCAGGAAAAGGACAGGCGTTTTTTTATCGTTTACAAGGGTGACTAGGCTTAGAACACTAAAAATAATTGGCAATTAAGTTATGTGCCGATTAATCGTTCCGTGTCATTGGTATCAGTAATCAAAGTTACGCATAAAACTGATTGGGCTAAAAACATGTTAAGTTATTTGTATTACTGTATTGGTTTTTCGCTATTTGGGACTCTTTTCCAGTTTAGTGGTAAGTCTCTGTTTCCCTTTTAACTCTTGTTTAGCGATATGACTGTTCTTACACACAATTCAGCATAAAAAACATTTTGTTAACATGGTTTTGTGCTGTACAATTTTAAAAAGTATCATAGCACTATCGTTTCCTTTAATGTAATTTCTAGTAATGAACATACTTCATAAATTTTTTTTCCTCAAGTGTATTTTTTCTTAGTGCTTTTGTTGTAGTGGAGAGTGGGTAGCATTAAGGCAAGGCATAAATGGGACATGACTGATAATTTAAAACTTTAATATGTAAAAGATTGACAATTGTGTGCCAAAATGGAATTTGTGTTCTTGCATTAGTTTGTGCAAAATGTTGACCTCCTGTTAAAGCACAAGATTGCAGTGATCACAGTCATCATCTGAGGAGTCTAGGTAATTTAAGAGTTCTTTGATATAATGAACTCGATGCTATAGATCTTTGTATCTTGCTGAAGCTTTCCAAGTGATTTCTGTGTGGAGAAAGTTCAAGATTTCCGGAAATCTATAAATTTTGAATTGGTGTTAGTCCCATTTTATAAGTTTGGTAGATTTGATAAAATAGATCCTGATAAAAGGTATATTTGAAAACGTATGTTCTTTTATTGCACATAAATAAAATCTTAAATTTGTGTGGTGGAATCCCTTGTATCTACTTTAAATACAGTGTCCCATATACTTTAATTTTAGCAATAACAAAATATTTTCAACACTGGGCACAATGTTCACACTAGTATAAAGTGAATTTGTTAATAAAATTTGTTATGTTTTATGGTTCGTGAATACTTTTAAAAATAAGAAGGCGAAAAATGTCCTATTCCTACCCACTCTCTCCTTCAGTTAGTATTATTATTTGCTGTTCTTCAAACGTTAGAAGAAGAAAACGTTTTTCACAAGGATATAAATGTATTTGAGCCAATACGCTTGTGCATGGTTTCTTAGAAACAAGGATTTCCTACAAGTGACATGTTTTAAAAAGTCCATAATGTAACTGCTTAAAAAACAAGCCTGGAATCGTCTGGAAATGTTATAAAAAATAAAACATTTAAAATAAACTGTTAATTTAAAAATGACAAATCTGAATGAAATTCTGTGCTTTTTTTCGTTATTATTATTATTTTTTTTGTTTTCAAATATACTACTTAAATGTTAAAACTTTAATAAAAACTGTAAAGGTTATCAGTTTGACATAGCAAAAAGAACAATCACATAAAACCAATGATACTGTTAGGTAATGTACGTCGGTTAAATGCACGACTGCTTTGCAGGCACTGTGAAATACATATATATATATGCTGCTGTTGAATAATATTTAAACTGAAATTTTAATGTTTTAGATTGCATTATGGAAGATGTGACAGTAGTCGAATGCAAGATCACTTGTGAAATTTCCTGTTACCACGGACAAGAACCTTTTACCTGGAACTACACCTCAACTTTCAATGAGCGGTGGAAACCTCTCGACAAGTGTAAAACACAAAATATAACGGTCAAAGAAGACATGAGTGGCTACTACCTGTGCATGGATGTTACTAATATACCAAAAAAATTGTATTTGGTAGGGAGGAAAGGTGAGGTTTAACGGTGTTAAATAAAATTGCTTTGCAATTAAAATGGCGGTAAAAATGTGTATCCCAAATGCACTTTCTCCAATGTAGCATATGAATGGCTGACTGTAGAAAGGGAACTTTTGCACCCAAAAAAACTAAATTTGTCATTAGAAGTAAAACCTGTATAACTTTCCATAAAAATTCTTGAAATTTTAGAATTCTGCAAGCCTATTATTTACTGCTATTCTCAAAAGTTATTTATTTAGTTATCAAATACAGATGCAAAATATAATGAGTTTTGTGCAATGCATGTCAAATTTTTGCAGTAAATTATAAAAAAAATATAATGAATATTTAGGATTTATGAAAATTAAATAAATTGATGGTGTAAATAGCAGTAAAACAAATATTTTATTAAAGTAAAAACATGTACCTGATATTAAAAAATGTTGCCTTCATTTTGCGAAATGTACAAGTCCCCTTTTTGCAGTTCATATAGTAACCGCCTGTGACTTAAGAAAAATTAGTCTAAGCTTCCGGAATACATATACTAAATATGTCAAATGTGATCCATTAATTCTAATATTCTAAAACATTTCGTCAATGTCTCATTCTGGATTAACGTTTAAAACGCGTTTTAAAAAATAGAATTAATAGTTCAAACAAAAAAATGTTGAAATTGATAAAGAGTTTGAGATAGCAGCACCTAGTTTAAGAATGTAATTTACATTTATAATGTCATTTTTTAGGACCCCAACCAACTTCGAGTTCAGATGCGTCGATGTTGACTACTGCGATCGTGTTAGCTGTGGTGTTCGGAATCGGATTTTCGATAATGGCGGCGTTATTGAGTTTGAAGTGTTACAAAGGGTGAGTTTTGGAAAAGAATATCAATGTTTCCAATAAGCTCTGAACTTCTGATGATTTAGGTTTAAATCAGCTGGCGACCTTATTATGGTAATATTCATGTTGTGGTTATATGAACTCCATACATGGACATTAAACGCCAAATATGGTTTCAAAGATAATGGAAAATATCATATATGGACATATATGTTATAGCATGTTTGGTCCTATCTAATTTTTTCACTTTAGGGACCTTGAAAAATGCACTGCCCCAAAGTTACCTATACTTGATGGAGTAACTTTGGGACAGAAATGGATAGGCCACACATTTTACGGTGGGTGAAATTTTTAAGGTTATTAAGTAGGTCACTGATACTGAATTTTTATAACATTTTCTATAACGTTTTTAGGATTAATAATGGAAATATAAGTGACAGAGACAATTTTTTAAAAAATCTAGACTGCAAATGCGAACATTTAGTTTTCAAGTGTTGTCAAGAACTAGCCCATGGAATATAACCAACCCAAGCACCATGTTAAGCTAGTATTGATCGAGTAACATTTCAAATTCACAACATTTTGAAACCAGAAAATGTGCAAGTCTTTTATGGTTTATGATTTAGGATTGTTGTTGAGAATTTCTTAACAAAATCGCTAATCTGTCGCTATCTTTCTGATTTGCAGTCGAGCATCCCATACAATAGATGAAGGGGTTATTATTAGAGAGCGGTCCCAAAATACAGTCTGTCAAGCAATCCGGCAAAGTTCTGTGGACGATGACGGTTACATTATACCTGTGAATCCGGAAAACCGGGATTCCGATTACCTGGAAGTGGGTAGCGAAAGCGATTTTTTGAGTAACACAACCAGGACCCCGTCTTGTGGCCCTCTCTACGAAAATCTGGAAAACATGCGAAAAAACCGAGTGTCAACAAACCACCATTGAACGACAACTGTTCCTAACTTTCCAAAATTGCTGGTTAGAGAATGTGTAAAAAAGAACAAAATCAATAAATTCATTCAGATTTTAAATTCCATCTTAAATACAGATTTAAATTCCATCTTATATACAGATTTAAATTCCATCTTAAATACAGATATAAATTCTATCTTAAATACAGATTTAAATTCCATCTTAAATACAAATTTAAATTCCATCTTAAATACAGATTTAAATTTCATAAAATACAAATTGCTTTAATTAGCCTTAGGGGCAGTATGCCATCACATTTTGGATGATGAGGTATAGGTCCAAAAATCTTGGGGTGGACGAATTTGGCCACGTTAACATTGGCCCAGGTGAAATAGAAATTGCATTTTTACCTAAGAAAAATCGCGTTTTTACCTTAAACATTGTACTTTAACTTTAATGCAAAAGTGCAATTCAACTTTTATATTTTGCCGATTGGCCTTGAAATTTGTAGAATTTCTTGGATTTCGGTAAGGGAGATCAACCAAACTATCCTCCTCCTCTCATATATACAACCTTGAAAGAATGAAAACCATACTAAAATGTGTGAAATTTAGAGATTTCTGAGACAGTCATGCAGTGCGTGACTACCAACAAATTCAAGTAAACTTGAAGTTTTTTCATCGTTACATATGTATTTAGAATCCATAACTTAGCAAATATTTGTCCATGCTGTAGCTTTATAATTTAAAACAATTTAAATGCATTCTTGTGTACAAAATTGTTTCATGAAATCCAGCTTCAGTGATAACAGTGCAGTTAAATTAGATCGATATAAATAATTGGTAAATATGAATTTTTTGGCAAAACATGAGATAAGCTAAAAATTTGAATAAATCGTAAAAAAAATTATTATTTAAAAAAGATATATATGTATATATTTGTTAGAATATTTAAAGAACTTGGAAATCACAATCTAAACACTGTTATTTTTGGTGCCGCGCTACAAGTCCATCACAGAAGGAACGCAACTCAGGATGACAAGCAACAATGTCAGAAATGGTACGAATATTCCGAGACACAGTCGCCTGGGCTACATTAAATCTGTAACCAAGGTCTTCGTCCTTTAAATTCAGTCTTAGTTTAAAGAAAAACATTAACACCCGGCTGAACTTGGGAAGCTTTTGCGTACCAGACAGCGAAGGCGATAATGTGTTGAAAATGTCCATGAACGCCTCCCACGAGGTTAATCCAGTATAGAATTTCAGTTTAGCTGGATCGTTTTGAAAATCCCTTTGGGATGCGGTTAGTTTCTCAACAATCACATTTTTCTCCTGCACCTCCTGTCGCAGGGCAATATTATCCTGCTGCAGAGCGTCCATTTTTTCTTGCATATCTGCTAACATTTGCTCTTTCTGCTGTAGTGTTCCTATTTGTGCGTTTAGTTCCTCGGCCAATGTAATTTTTTTTTGTACTTCATCTCGAAGGGAAGAATTCTCCCTCTCCAGAGAAGCCTGACTGGCTTGTAACTCCGCAACAAGCTGTTCAGCATGCAATGCTCTGGATTCTGCAATCAGTAAGAGAAACAACAATAAGTGAGTGTCAAACTATACACCTCTCCCCAGTGTGCTTTGAATAATATTTCAGTTGATTGGACTTTACTACTTTAGTGGTCCATTGAAGGCTTAAAAATTAATATGTAACGTTTTTTATATTTCAGGAGGGGAAAGGGAAAAACAGAAATAAAACATTTATTAGAGATGAAAGGGCACAGATGTGGTAAATTGTTTTTTGTAAATAAGCCAACATGTGCCTGTAAATAAACAATTGTTTTTCGTCATGGGACCATTCAAAAAGAACATACTCGAGAGGGGAGTAAGGGGGGTCTGCTACCATGTGGACACCATGTGGGCGAGGGAAATCTATTATGAACGCCCACTAATGATGGTATTTTTCAGGGCTTTTTAAATTTTGTGTATAATTGAGTTTCATAGGTCAGTGAAAGGGCAAATGCACCCCAGTCCCAAATGTACTTGAATTTTTAAATCCTAGGAAAAGTAGGAAATTATGCTTAAATTTGTGTTAAGCACCAAATATATGCAATAATTTCCCTTCCCAAAGTCAAGAAATTTCCATTAATCAGAAAAATCTTTAAAAATGCCGTGGAATTGGTTGAGAGGCGGGTGCTTAAAAATGTAAAGGATGGGGCGTTATATATGTTCCAACAAATTTTCTGGACACCTTATACTATTAAAAAAAAACGAAGGACGTCTATGAGAATGGTACGTCTAGCTGGGCTAAAATGGACACCATGTGCACAGGGGGTAGGGATAAGTCAATTTTTGAAGGAATTTAGGGGACGTTATTTTTGAATGCCCTCTTCCCCGCTCAACTAGTACCTGGCCTTGTCAGTGCATCATGACCATTATATACATATAAGTTTTTTTTTTGGTAAAACATGCAATGATGTTATCCTGGTTATAAGTCTTAGAATTCGGTAGAAATTATATTCCACTAAGGAATGAAAGGAGGAACCTGATCAATGGAAGATGTTAACTGTTATTTGAAAAGTGGAAGGGTAATCACACCTTCGTCTCAAGTGGAAGTTCTGAAAAAAATGTAATATGCCTATAACTATGTAGCCAAATTACTAATGGTAAGATAAGAATAACCAGTCAAACGAATCCATACATCGTATAATTTCAAAATCATAGTGAGGTGACTATCTATTGAGTGCCCCTGTGGTTTGTGCCCTTTCACTTGAGAAGTGAAAGGAAGGACTGTAATCTG
>JAQGBW010005721.1:0-11587 GCA_034698625.1 Julus scanicus
AATGTTTGTAAGTGTATGTTTGTTGTGTATGTTTTTTGTGTGGTAAATTTCTTTTGGTGGATACCCACCTTTAGATAAATACATTAATTAAAAGTATGAAATGTTTTATTTTGAAATAAACATTTTGCGTATTTATTTGAAAATTTGAATTTAATTTTGAAATTATTTTTCAAAAGATATAAGAAATAAAATTACTCAAACTACAGATGTATAAAAAATTAAAAATATGAAATTTTATTTCAAATTCGGTGAATATTTTAAACATTTTTGCATATTTATTTGAAAATTTGAAATTTATTTTTCACATTTATTTTTCAAAAGAAATAAACGAAAAAATTATTGAAAGCTAGTTATGACATAAATAAGAAAATTAATAGTATGAAATATTGGCAAAATTCGAGAAATGTTTTTAAACACATGGCATACCAATTTAAAATTTTTAAATGTTAGCAAAATATTGGTGAACAATAAAAAAAATCGTTTATTTTAAGTTTGAAAGATATGTAAATAATTGAAGTGCTATTTTAACTTTATATTTTTATTTTTTAAAGATATTTTAAAAATTTAAAGTTTTGTAAAAAGTTTTAATTTTCTTGAGCTTAAATTTAGTATCATTATTTTGTTAAAATGTATAAATATAGTAACCTTCACTATTACTTCCTGTTAACAAACATAAAATTTAATGAAAAATAAATGAGGAGATGGTAATTGAGATGTTCCTAAAAGTAAAATAAAATTGAAATGAATTAACAGGTGTTTGTTATATTGAGGCATGACGACAGGTGAAAAAGGTTGTTAAGCCTTATGTTAGGCCTAAAGTGATTTTTCTTTCTATCCGGGATGTCCTTCCTGTCAAGGTTAATTTCTCAGTAAAATGAAAGTGAAAAATAAGCAGAGATCGAGCTTTTATTACAACTATCACCTTTTTTTTTTTGTTTGCTTCCTAGAAATCAATTTCTTACCTTGAAAATACAAACAATGCTAATTAGGGTTAAAAAAGGCCAAGGGAAAAGATAGAGGGGGACATGTTGGGAAATCTATTCAAAAGACAACATGTGCATAATACAAACATTTAACACATTATTTAAATGATGAAACACTTTTATCATGTCACTCCAAATATATTTTAAAAGGTCTCCAATAATTTATTATATATTTTAAAAATATTAATATAGCTTTAGTATTGGAATCAAATATATGTTTTAGTATGTAATCATGAATATATTAAGTAATTATTACTTAATTTATTTATTAAAATATACAAATGTATTATTTTTTTAAAAATAAGTCCAACTATTAATTTAGAGTTTAAGCAACTGTTAAACTATTCATCCAATTTTTTGTAAATAAATTCTTATATTTTAAATATAATTTCCATTAAATTCAAGATTTTTAGGTAAGGTCTTTAAGTCTACTATTTTAAACAAGAATTAATTAATTTAAAATACTTTGCATTTTTATTAGTTTTCTATGATTCTGATATTTTAATCAAAAATTCCATTTTTATTCAATATTGCCCGTTTTATCAGATATTAATTTGTTTCCTATTTTAAGCATTGTCAATTTAATGTTTTCACCAAAACTTCCAACATGATGTGTTTGGCTAAAATTTTGATATTTTTAATATAAATTGAGGAAATCCTGAAAAAGGTTATATTTGTGTAATTATTTATCCGGCGGATTTCTCTTTTAAGTTATTTTAAATACAAACACAGGAAGAAAATATTTATGTTTACCTGCTTTTTCCTTAAGAAGTTTATATTTGTATTTGACACAAATTTACAAATATAGTTTTCTAACAAACTTCACTGAAGTTTTGTTACATCAACTATGTTTTACATTAGTATAAAATTGAATCATTAAAAGTTTTATCAACATTTTTTATGTAATGTATGTTTAACTGAATTTAATTTTTTTCTATTCAGTACTCGAAGATGAGGTCTTTGTTACCTTTGACCTTATGCGTGGCTGTGCTGGTCAGTTGGGTCATCTGCCAGGAAGATGAAACTGCTCCTGGGACACCATGTAGCACCAACCAGGGGGCGAGTGGCACTTGCATCCCATTGGCCAAATGTCAAATCACGTCAAATATTGAAACATTGCAACAAAACATTTGTCAACTGCAACAAGGTGGAAATGGAGTCTGTTGTCCAGATGTTCCTGTTCAACCACCAGCAGAAGGTAAAACACCTAGACACTAACTTTTGACCAATTTTTAAATCAACTTTTGACATATTTTGAAACAATTTGGTCATCTTTGTTATTTCCCTGTCATTCCTCCTATACAACTTAACTTTCTACTGAAAAACATCAGGACCTATTGTCTTTTCATTTTCTATCTGAATTCAAAAAATCCCTACAATTGATGAATTCGAGCAATTTTGACATGTCCAGAAGTCATGTGTGCAATATTCCTAAAATCATACTGCTAGCTGGTTATTTATTTTTAAAAAAAAAGTAAGATGACAAATGCAAACAAGATGCCATTTGCACAGATTTTATCAAAAAGAAAGCAAACTTATTATTAGCTAATGTTACCAAAAGATAACTAAACAAACAAACTGCATGACGCACTAGGTGATCTTATCAACTAAAGTAAACAAACTCCACAAAAGCAAACAAACCTGCATTTACTGGTTTTATGCAGAAAAGTAAACAATTCAACTCAGTACCCTACAATCAGAAAACAAATTAAATATGGTAGATGTTACTCATTTTCAGGAAATTACTCCTATGTAAGTATAGTGACTTGGACATCTTTGCTAAAGCAACACTTGAACTTTCCCTACTCAAAGTGTAATGACGTCACAAAAAAATGAACTAATAAGTTTTGACACGAAGCTTAGTCGAGGGTTTTGAATGATTATGCCTACTTCCATAATAATTGCTAGTTATGAATAGGATGTGCGTTTTTAAAGTAAGGGCCGGTCTAACATAATAAGCAACAAGATAGCAATTTGGAGTTATTGTGAAATGAAAATAACTATTCAAATCATTTTTTTTATTAATCACCATTGGTATCCATACATTTTGGTGGTGTTACCAGTTTCTTATCGGCCCTTGTCAAAAGATTCCACCACCGAGAATGGTTCCGCTAATGGGCATCGGTTAACACAGAATTTTCTCAAACTTTATTTTTTGGCCCAATGATTATAGCCACAGTGTGTGAAACATTGGGAATTTCAATAGACAATTGTGACATTGTAAAATGACAATTTTTAAGAATTTGTGGGTTTGCGGGTTTGCGGGTTTGGTTTTTCCACCGGATCAGCTGTTATCACTGTGGGTGGACGGTTGCAATTGCCGTCATGAACTGTCCTTGACTCCTTGTAGAAATAAACTAAATCATTACCTGAACTTACTGTCAATGTTTGGCTCATAAACCTCACAATTTCTTGTGAATTTCAACAGGTCTATGGTTTCTTGGTAACAAAAACCAGATCACAGCACAAACTTCAGTGTGGAAGGGTTTTAATTTTTTGCTGCACTCATTGTCACTCACCCTCACGTGACTATCAAACATGATATTGACTGCTTAAAACTGGTGAACATCTAATTTTATCAAGAAATATATACTCCAAATGGCTAACAACCTACTACATTATCATATTTATCATCAGAAACAAATAAAATACTGTAATAGCTGATGTCATCAAGTTGTGAATAATTTGAGTTAATTCGGATGTGTGGATTTTAACTGTTAAACTGTCATTATTTATATGATAGCTTTAGTTCACTTATTTGAGTTACCATCTTTCTCCTTTGAAGATGAAATTGTTACTTATATGAATTTTGATATCATTTTTAGCTCCACCAAACATTGTTCCAGTTTTGGGACTGGCCACAGAGACACTCAGTTTGAGAGGAAACGAAATTGGGGAATCAAGTGCTGCTGCAAATCAAAATATTGCTGACAGAGAAGCTCTGGAACAGACATTACTTCAGAGAGGTTTGGAAAAATTGTCTATTTTTTTGATAACTTGACTCTTCTTTGATAAATTGAATCCATTGCAATTTCTCAAAATCAAGCCTTGTTTTATTCTTTACAACTTAGGAGACTTTAAAAAAACTAAAGCCTAATTTTACAAATAAAAAAGATTTTTAATAAAAAATTCTCTAGCAAGATATTTTCTATTGTTTAACTTTTGAAGAAAATTCACCTCTGAATTTACAATTTACTGAATTATTTCGCAAAACATGGAATTTTCAAGAATCTTTTCCTCCTAAGATTCTGAGACTAAATATCTAATTTCAGAGATAATTCACAATATTTTTTTAAATATTTGACAAATGTTTTAGGATTGATCATTCAGCCCGGAACCACCGAAGATTTGCACAGTAATATTGTTTTTGCTGATCCCGAATCAAAAGCTCTTGGTAGACAAGGACTCTTGGCATCGGAGACTTCCAAAGATTTGTCCACAAGGTTGGAGAGTACATAATATTTTGAAATACCATTATAATTGAATATTTTGACAAATAATATTCCTTTAATATATGTCTTCCCCTTTTATTAACATAACTGTTGTCTTTCAGATTGAACCTAAGTCCCGGTCAAAGTGCTTTTGCGCTTCCCAGCGTCAATTTGGCCAATTCTCCAGCGGCCAGTGCCTGTCCCAAAGAACCAGCTTGTCCCGATACAAGATATCGCACTTTAGATGGGTCTTGCAACAACCTGGAGCACAAGGACTGGGGAAAATCTTTTAGGGCATTTCAGAGGATGCTGCCTTCACAGTATGCAGATGGTAAGACAGTTAATTGATCGGCTTCGGGTGATTGGAAAATGACGGTTACGGAAGAACCCGCTTTAGTTTTAAACTTTAAATAGTAAAATTTGTGAGGTGACTGTACAAAATCATAGAAGGATAGTTTAGGTTAGTCAAAGTTCAATTAAGTTTGGTAGGTAGGTATTTTTGAGCTCACGCGAGCTTTGGTTCTATTGCGCATTTGTCGTAGAATCCGAAAAAGCTACACGTAAGACTCCGGTCTTTTGAAATACTTAACTCTAGACAGGGTTATACTGTATTACAATAAATTGCCAAATACGGTATGGGGCCAATGTAATTTGCATTATGATATTTTATATTTTGTGTTTCTTTTGTAGGAGTTGACAAGCCTAGAGTGGCGAAAGATGGCAGTGCGCTGCCGAGCCCCCGATTGGTCAGTACAACTGTCTTGAGGGACCAGAGTCGAGAGTTTCCAGACATTTCTGTGTTTTTCATGGCTTTTAGTCAATTTGTCGATCATGACCTCACTTTGACTCCATCTACGAGAGGTAACGGACATACTTGAGCTACGTCTGGATTTAACCGTTAATAATTTTCAGAAGAAAGTTTCACGGTTTTATTATCATTAAGTATTGTTTATATTTTATTTACAATTATTTTTGTTATTTTATCAGGTGCTAATAACACCGGAATTTTGTGTTGTCCTCCCCAAATTCAGCCGGAGTTAAGACACCCGGAATGCATGACCATCGACATTCCGGCCAACGATGCTTTCTACGCAGGATTCTCCCAAACTTGCATGGAGTTTGTAAGGACTATTCCAGCACCTCCACCTAATTGTGCTTTGGGTAAGGGCCTTTTCATTTTAATTTTACACTGGGATATGTAGGGTTTTATGAAATTTAAGAAATTTCGGTATCCGAAACTTCCATATCTTTGTATATTTACTATTTTAGGTCCGCGAGAACAAATTAACCAGTTAACCAGTTACATCGATGGATCTCAACTTTATGGATCAAACGA
This sequence comes from Julus scanicus, assembly GCA_034698625.1. Classification (NCBI taxonomy): domain Eukaryota; kingdom Metazoa; phylum Arthropoda; class Diplopoda; order Julida; family Julidae; genus Julus; species Julus scanicus. The sequence goes on from JAQGBW010005721.1 coordinate 5,751, forward strand.
TGACCAAGCTGAAAAACTTAGATCGAAAACAGGAGGTATTGATGGTGTAAAATCTCTAGTTTTGGGAATCTTTAATTTAATTGTCGGTAGTGCAAAATGTAATTGGCCTACTCGTGCATTGATATTTTTGGAAATGTAGTAAATACATAAAAAGGATAAAAAGATTCTTTAATCTTGAGTGAAGATTTTATTTCAAATCTTGGTGAAAGTGCGAATCATGTTATACGAGTTTAAGTTTAAAAAAATTTATTAAAATAATATCTAAATTTGTAATACGCCAATAAACGTTTTGCATTGCCAGTAGAAAATTTTGCTTCATTAACCGAAATTCAAGTTGTATTTTACTTATTCGTGACAATCTGCCATTTTTTAATTATTAGGTAAACTGACCGCTGGCGGAGGCGGTAACGGACGACAATTTCCCCCTCACCGAAATGGTGGCGGATGTACGGGAGATGTTAACACTGGAAAGTTTTGCTTCCAAGCTGGTATGAATATTTAGTACTATACTGTTATATTTGTAACTTATTCTTGCATTTGGTATATAAAAATGTCATTGTTTCAGGCGACGTAAGATCTACGGAGCAACCTCACTTGTCCACAATCCACGTAGCATTTTTCAGAGAGCACAACCGCATTGCCGACGAATTGGCCAAAGTCAATCCCGGATGGAACGACGAAGCCCTTTATCAAGAAACCCGAAGAATAATGGGAGCCATGTTGCAGCACATCATCTACAATGAGCTCTTGCCACTCACCTTGGGTACAAAAAGGGATTTAATCCCGTACTCCGCCGACTTTGGGTTTTACGTAGCATATTTTAAATGTTTACGTTGTAATATTTTTTAGGGAGCCGAATAATGAGAAAGTTTGATTTGCAATTGCGCAAAGAAGGTTTTGATGACAAATACGATGCTACGAAAGAAGGCAGCATCTTGAACGAATTTGCGACGGCTGCTTTCCGATATGGACATTCGACGGTGCCGGTAAGACTCGGATCGGTTATTTTCGACATGCATTGCGCTAGTTTAAGATAAATTTCTTAAATTTTCATTTCAGGGCATGGTTCGTTTACTGGACAACAGCAACGGTGTCGAAAACCAGCAGTTGCGCAACCATTTCCTGCAGGCGTATGACACCAACAAGTTCGACAACTATGTCAGAGGTTTGACATCCCAAAGCAGTGAAATCGTCGATGATAACATCACTCCAGAAGTAAGTTAATCCAATGATGAAGAATTTAATCAATTTGTCGGTTTGATAAAGTTGGTGGACTTTGCCCATTCGATGAAATCCCTTAACTTCCATTAACTTCAGATCACCAATCATCTGTTCGAACGTAACAACCGTGGCTTCGGATTGGATTTGCCGGCACTTAACATGCAGCGGGGTCGCGACCATGCCATCGGCACTTACACCCAGGCACGGAAGGCCTGCTCCTTACCGGAAGTCAAGTCTTTCGCAGATCTCAACAAGTACATGGATTCCAGCGTAGCTTCAAGGTTCAGCAACCTCTACAAGTGAGTTGTCGATAACACGACCGCAAGTCTAAAATGTAAAATTTTGGCTGCGTGGTATTTAAAATGTGATTCAATCCGACAACTTATGAGTCTGAAGGCAAACTTGCTTACAATGGTGCTCTTAGCAATTCTTGACCCAGGGTGTGAGTTTACTAAATTCCACTCGGGTTTTGTTCCCGCAATCTTTCGACCGTGTGGCTTAACGTGCCAATTTTTAAACCCGATACTTTATGCGAGGGTTCCGTATATAAATGTAAAAACTGTTGACCGACCGGCTCATTCTATCAAGATCTTGGTTCTACGAGTAAATCTCTCTCATAATTGGTTGGTGGTTTGTGTATGACCGAAAGTACCGTGTGGTGCCGGTCTACAAAGCAATTCCCAAGCCGTTAGCCGCATGACTTATACGTTGTGTGCCACTGCTGAGATTCTCGGCTGGTCCCTAGTACCGAAAACAAAGATGTGGTCATATGTCAAAAAAATAAAAGATGGGAGTAAATGGCTTGTGCTCTTCAACATTTTCTAATAGTGTCAATACAACTTGTCGCTTTCATTGGTAGTTAAATTAATCAAACTCTGTCTTGCGGCCCTTGTCAGCTTAATCGAGACTTGCCTAAAGGACCTCTTGGCTTATTTTTACCATTCTAGAGAAAAATTCTCAGCTTTATCTGGACATGTCTAAAGGACCCTTCTCGGTTTAGTCCAGAATTGCCTAAAGAGCTCGTCTCCGCTAAATCAATTTCTGCCTCGGGAACTTTGTCGCTTTTATTCGGAGTTGCGTAAAGAGTCCCTCCTTGGCCTAATCTAGCCCTGTCTAGGGACCCATCACGACTTTTCGATTAAATTTTTTCTTTGATTTTTAGAAATGTTGAGGATATTGACCTTTGGATTGGGGGTGTTGTGGAGAAGCCCTTGCCCGGGGCGGCTGTGGGCCCCACCTTCGCTTGTATCATCGCCGAACAATTTAAGAGGTCAAAGGTCGGAGACAGATTCTGGTACGAAAGGGGAAGCACAGAATCCTCATTCACCGAAGGTATTTAACAAATTATTATACTTCATTTATTTATGAAAATATTGGTGCTTTTTGAAAATTGCACATTTTTAATAAAACGTTTTTTTGAAATTTTAGCACAATTGGCGCAAATTAGGCAAAGTAGTTTGGCTCGTATTTTGTGTGACAACTCCGATGTTAAACAGATGCAACCTTTGGCCCTTCTAAAACCATCAGCCTGGTAAGTTGTTTTTTTTTAAAAATGATAATTTATGATTTAAATTATGAAAATTGTGGCAAAAATTCGTTAAAATTCGGTTAGTTCAATGTTTGGAATGCATAAGTTTCGAAATTCATAGTTAAATTATTAAGTAAGATAATTTAAATTAGCATAAATTAAATTGACTTAAATTTTAGGAATCCTCAAGTGGATTGTGAAAGCAAAGAAATTCCTAAAATGATATTCAGACCTTGGATCAACGATCGAGTTTGGACATAAGCTGCCTCACTTTCAACATGTTCAACACCTTTTTTCTATCTTTAATATTTTATAGCAGAAAATGTATTCTTTACTTAGTTTTGTGTTTTTAAAACAGTTGTTTCCTAAGATTGTAATCGTTTTATTTACGTTTTATGAAAAAAAAAAGTTCAATGACTTAGAGGAACGTTTTCTTATTTCGTGTTTTTGGTAAATAATTCTTTTGAAGATAAATTTTTAGTTTTAGATAATTTTATAGAAAAAATTATGTATTTATAAATGTCAAAAACAAATGATTTAATATTTACAGTAAAAAATCAAAACTTTTAAAGTAGAAATACTCGTACTTGAGTTTGAAATATATTTTGCTCAAACTTTCACCTAATCGTAAAGCGCGTAGAAAACTTTATTTTAAAATGCTTAAAACCAAATATTCCTTAAATATTTAGAATCAAGTATTTGGTAAATATTTATAAAAAATACAGAACTCTGAAGGTAAACCGATTTGATTATGAAATCAAATAATCTGTATAAATTTTGACTTTTTCGCAAATTACTTCAAAATATTTTGTTTCTAAATATTTATGTTAGAATTTGTAACTAATTTCAATTATTAATTCGTAATTTTCATCAAGTAATTTTAATCTGCAGGTAAAATGGTAACTTATGAAATCACTTCCGGCACGTACCAAAAGTTAAAATACGGATGACACGAGTTTTTGATATGGATTCTGCAAGTTCCTCTGGGGTTTGATAAGAAATGTGACACCAGGGTATATTTGAAGGTAAGTGGGAAATTTCTGATGTTTTTTCCGTTAATTTCTATTCTCCAAAGTATTTGATATGAAAAGTTCATCCACCCTTTAATTTGTTGAATGCGTTGCCTCTGATGACCTTTGACACTTACAAGAGTGTGGAATTTTCCACGTACATGTCTAAAGTAAGTTTAAAAATAGTCAAACAAATGAAATAAAATCAGAAAGGGAAATTTTATTTTTTTGGGATGGTAAAGTCATTAACTTTTATTAATCAAACAAAGTCAGAAACTTTGTTTGATTAATAAAAGTTAATTTGCGGAAAAGGAAGAACCATCGTGGACAATACAAGACAATCATTTAGTAAAAAAAAAGACATTTGCAAATTTAAAATGTGTATAATTCGCGTTGCAACTGGGGTAACTTAAGGTCAGTCATCGCAAAATGAAGATAATTTTTGTTACACCGTTGGAATGTCACCTACAAAGTGTTGGGACAAAATTATTGTACACTGTTTCAAGATGTGGAAGGAGCCCTTCAACTTGCATTTCCGGCCACATCATTGTGCGCCCTCATCAACACAAGTTCTAGACAAGCCCTCGCATCCCCGAGGCTGCCATAAAGGTATCTGTCATACAGGAAAATGCTTTTCAGAAATTCGAAAGTTAGGTCCCGTAGCGAGCGTCGATACGGGAATCCGGCACGGTGAGGGAAAAGGGCCGACGTGTCGATGACTTTGTGGTGTTCGATCCGGAGTCCGATGAAGTCGTGTTCCAGACCGTGCCCCAAGACGATGGTGTCCTCCTTGACATATCTCAAAACTTCCTCCCGGGCTCTCTCCAGAGTCATCGTCGGCCCTTTGAAATGTTCCTCGGTCAGCCCGCTATACCGCGTGTCATAGTCCACAATCGGCCGCTCGGGGACCACGATGACGTCCAGGAGCACTTCTGCAGTCCAGTCCATCAGCATCACGCGAGTAACTTCGAGGCCCTCATCCGTGAAACACATTTCGCAGTCCAGGACCACGATGTCTCGCTTCAGTCCCGGCGCGTTGTAGTCGCATGGCTGCGAAATTTTATAATCGATTAAAAATTCTTCCTTCTTGATGATGCTGATGTGACAAGGTGCAGTCGTGCAGCCCACAGAATTCTTAGGAGACAAGCAGCAAGTGTATCCTAGGAATCTGTGGCGGTTTTTCCGAAGTTTTCCCCAGTGATACGTGCAGGGTCCTTGCGGGGAACTCTTGTCGTATGACGTTTTGCAACGGCAGCATTGGCGGTTGTTCTCCGACAATGAACTCCGAGCCCAAGGAGTGTTGGTTGGCTTTACGTAAACAATTCCAGGGACGGAGGCATTTTTCGGGAATCCGCGTTCACGGAGTTCGGCGTCCTCTAGGATGAGACGGTGCATGTTGTTGTACATTGTCTCCGTGTAGTTTTCAAAACACGATTCAAACATCTCGTCAGCATATGGGTTTATATAAAACCCGGATGATGCTTCGTTCATCTCTTGTTGTTCCATGGTGGGTGGCCGTACTTCAGACGATGTTTCGTCGCTGAAGCTCCGAGAACCGGGCGGAAGCCACGTTGCCATTTCTACAAATTCTGGAATGATAGAAAAAAATTACATGTGATTAATTTCATAATTGTTATGCTCGATGCCAGACAATTGGCACAACTTCTGCCACGTACTCGTCTACAAGAGGTTTTTTACTACAGAGTTGTCGCTGACAAGAATTTGTGCAGATATAAATGTCAAAATCTGTCAGCAAATGTTGGAAAATATATAAAAACAATAAAATTTAAGGGGCCATTTTACATACAACATGTATTTGGGTACCGTAATGTATTTTGTGATTTAATAGGGCCTAATTTAGCCCGTAGGTTTGTTTACTGAGCCACATGTGGCGACCCTCGCTCCACCTGACCTGGCCTCGATGGGTGTCACCACCACGTGGTCACACACAAGCAGTGATGGGCAAATTGTATTCATGAGTACGAGTACTGATTATGATTAGTGACCGTTCAAAAATTGTCACATCTAGGGGGGTGGGTTGTTTGGTTTTTGTGACAATTGTGACCAAGGGGTGGGGG
>JAQGBW010005722.1:0-11584 GCA_034698625.1 Julus scanicus
TCCCTTAAACACAATTGTCACAAAAAACAAACAACCCACCCACCCCCTAGGTGTGACATAATTTTTGAATGGCCCCTGACTCCTAGTTTTTTTTCTTATTGATAACAAATTTAAGTTTGAATTTTAGAGAAATTGAAGTAAGGATAGATTTCATAGCTTGTAAAATCGCGTTTAGCTACAACAGGCACGTTTATCACATCAACACTGATTGACTATATAATCTCGGACCAGTTTTTCTTGATCAGAAGTGAAAGATATATACGTCCATAGTCTTTGTCATTCCGATCAGCTACGCCTTTTTCCCCTCCAATACTGCAGCATTTTTTTTTTATTTCATAAATCGGCACCACCCACGGTCATTGCGTGCCTTTTGATCCCAAATGGGCGACTTCGAAGTTTCGAAAATCCCCGTAGGAGTTCAAGCTAGGTTAATTATGACAGTAATATTACTTTTTACTAAGCAACCCTATATATTACCGCTTTTCCCATCAGCCCAAACGTGCACACAAGAACCCAAATGGAAATCAGTCGTTTGGCAATCTATAGTCTTCAAATGACAATGCTGTTTTTGTTAACGTGCTAGATCTGTATCTCAGTACTCTTTTTGTTTTCAATAAAACAAAAGGGCAAAAAAAAAGCCTACATGCAAATAGATTAGCTCAGAAATATTAATAAGTTAGTAGGCTTAGACGTGGTTTTTATTCTTTTTTTTTCAATGGAATTTCTCTATCATGACTACATGTACAATGGGGGATTTTTCAGAGGCTCGTTTGTTAATGTGATATGCTGTATCGATTTTGAAAAGAAGAACTAAGCCGTTGATTTCGGCATCTACGTGTCTCATTGTTAAATTGGTGGACTAGAATTGAACTAAAATGTTAATTTACTTTTTATGCAAATCAGAGCGTTGTGTGCGGCTACCTCACACAATGGCAACTGTTTTGTCCCACCCAAATATTGAAAAAAAGATATCTAGTAACTAAGTGAAAATTATACAGTAGTATGTATTGCTACACTATAGGTTGAATGTGGATTACAAAACAACATCAATTTAGTTTAAAATAATTGCATTACTCAGAATTATGAATTTCTAGAATCAGAGGTCCTGTCAAGCCTATATATTTCACTTTCTTGACCTAATAACACTTCATCATGCAATGGGAAAATCGAAGGAATCAATAACAAGAATGGGATTTTCACACCTTTAAAATAAATCAGTACATGAATCCGTAATCACAAGAGATATGCATCTATACAGCTAAAAAAGTTTGTTTTCTATTAGATGAAATGTGTGAAAAAATGCCACCAGGGGCGCTCGCGCTGCATCCTGACGCCTCCTGATGGCATTCTTTGAAACAGTTTTCATATACTCGTTAACTTTATAATAATACATTCATTCAGTGTTTATATACTTGCACATACATGTACGCATACCATGATTACATACCTATTAGCAACAACATTATTACTTATCTACTAAAAATATTTCAGAACACCACTTTTGGACCCTTTATCGTCGCTTCAACATTTAGACCCGGTTCACACGTCAGGTTTTTGCCAATTTGACGCAGGAGTGTAAAACAGACGACTTTTCATCTAAGAAAATCATAAGTGTGAATTTCTAAAAAATACGCATTTACTTCGCAAAAATTTTAGTTGTAATATCATTTAACTTCACTAAACTTGATATTATGATCCATTTGTCATAAAAGTATTTATCTCGGCACCTCGAAAATTGTCTTCAGAATAACTGACCATGTAGACTTGTCGGTTCTACCATTTTGAACCAGATCCGGGGTCTAGACCTCTAACCTTTCTCTGGGGGTTTGTCCATTTTTTACTTGATATTTTTACGGACTAACCAATGACCGGTTTCAATCAGATAGCTACAAGCGGAGCAATTTTCGCCCTGCACCTTAAAAGACCCTCATATAATGTTGACGTATATTTTACGTGGAAATCCGCTAGCACGTCTAGAGGTGGACTTAAAACTCACCTCCACAAAAATTTTCTAAGATTTACGTTGACACGTTGATGTAAAGTGCCTGGAGGCGACGAACACAACAGGATTTAATAATTACAACGGCTGTCCGGGCTATAAATGGGGCTCGAAAAACTCCACCGTCCAAATTTCAACATCTCTCATTATATTGTCACGCCAAGAAATATTTTCGTTCACTCAAACACGATATGTAACCTAGGATCCATGGGGTTTAACCCACACATCCTTTGAATACTTGTCTTTTACACCACGTATGTATTTTTTATACTTAGAAGGGCACAAAGGCGAACTAATTGGAATCAAGGACCACTACTAATTGGAAATGAAATTTCACGCGCATTACTGTGATGTTGGGACATTCAAAAATGTCCAAGTTGTAGTTTTTCAACAATTTTAATGAAATATTTCCATTATTTCTAAATCAGGTTCTCGTGTACATTTTTATTATTTTACCCCAAATATTTGGTGTTTATTAGCTTGTTCATACCACCACGGTACCACCAGGGGCAGTAGCGTCTTATTAATTTGTATTTGGTGAAAACCTGGATATAAAAGTAATTTTATGATGTTGTATAACAATCACAAGGGTGGTAGGGGTCTTTGAGTGCCAGCACATTTTATAAGGTAAAGTCAATCTCCTCTGGTGATAACTAGTGATTAACTTAATTTAACCAGAGAATATAATCACCAGAAACGCTGTTTTCATCATCCATTTCGTGCAATTTCTCAAAGAAGTTTGTATGACACATTGTATAGCTTAACAATAACTTTGCAAGCAAATGATAGCAGTTAATAATACTTCTGGAAATGCAAGAGGTTGGAAGAGGAGGGCTTGGGAACGATATCCCCTAATTAGCTTTGAAACAAAGTAATTTCTATCGCACTTTATGCTCAAAGGGGTAGCCCCAACATTAATAAACTGAAAACATTTTGTGTTTGGCAAGTTAAATACTTAACTACTACTTTGAGGCCACATGAATAATGTTCTCCAACAGCAGCCCATTTGAAGCAGTTTAATTGTACAATTAAAGAACTACCGAAGTAACCTGTGTTATAATAGACACATGACATTTGTTAGTAACAACATCAACAATAACAACACCAACAAAAAATCCGATGGCATCGGCATCCAGTATATCAACCTGTTATGCCAAAAATGCGCCTACGGTACATTATATTGAACAAGACTTTTTCTGAAATTTTTCCCAGACCAAAATTGCTTTCTCCCTAGGTATTCCGGGGCATAATTGCCCTCAGGCCCAACCCACATTTTGTCTAACCTCCTGGACCACTTAAAACTTTTTTTCACGTCCTTTTTTGCCTCCTTCATATCTTCAGTAAAAATTCATATCGTCATTTCATAAGGCATTCCAAAAGCAGCGAAAAATGTTATGTCTTTTACTAGCTTTACAACCTGAAGCGTTTAGAGGCACAACCCCAAATCATGTTCAGTAAAAAACAGGCAATTATCTTAAACATAGGTGAACATTCTCTGGGAAGCAATATATACTACCTTCTTATATTTCAAAATTGATTATGGCGCGTTCAGTGTACTTGCTCCGGTTATAGATAGCAGCATTCCAATGCCAAAGAGGACCCACTGGAAGGGTTTTTTTTACCTCAAAGTTTTTCTTACATCTTTAGCAGATTTGGTAAACTCGGACGTTTATTGTCAGTTACTTTCAATAATTTCATGTAATATGCATGGCGTAATTACAACACTGAGCAAAATGAAACAACTAAAGTATTTAACGCTAAATATAAACACCGGAGGCACAATAGAAATTAATAACCCCAATGTAAACAGCCTAATAACCTAATACCATGGCAGGGTCTTTAATAGTGATAATACAAGGTTGAGGTCAATTTTTATATGCAAAAATTGACGTTTACATGAGGGCCTAAAATACATGTATATATCCACATGCTCTTGTAGTACACTAGAAGGATAGTGTGGAAAAATTGCTTCCAGAGTTGAGTGAAAGTCAGCCAGGGGCGTTAAAGGTTTTATCACAGTTACACATACAGCGGGTGTGAAGTTGTGCCTCATAAATTGTCATTATAATGGAATTGAAAATTATCCATTATTCGGGGACCAGTTTGTTGTGTCAGATCTTAAGCTGCTCTGCAGGTCCATGATATATCCCTCGCAAGGCTGTAATATGAAAACACGGGGCCTTGCACTATATACACATAGTCGTTTCGAGCGAGGATGTATGCAGATATGAAAATGGCTAACGATTTTAAGATGGCTCTCATGAGGATTGCTTGACCATGCAAATAAACCGAGTTGCCCAGCGTATGGCTTTTACGCGCCATCAATGTCAACATTTAATCTCGCTCTCGTACCGTTGTGAAGCGCGATAATATTGCCGTTAAACTAGCCAAATGACAGCTCAACATTTCAACAGCTTAACACTACATTATTTTTGCGGAGTGTTCTGCCAGCGTTGAAAATTACCATTTACAGAAAGAAGACTGCTATATGCTCCACTTTTTCGGTCTATATACGACTGCTATAGTCATAATGAAATCTTGCAAAAGCTGGAAATGGCATAAAAGGGCATCTTAATATGACTATGTTTGAATTCTACAAATATGTATTTCTATACTTCATATAAAAAGCTTCATTTAAAATCACAGACTTATTAAACAAACAAATATCGAGCATATTTTGATAAATCTTCAATACACAATTCAAACGTGTACACAACACACAACAACCCACAGAATTAACAACACAATTATTTAATGTTTTGTATAAAATGCATTATGGTATATGGCTAAGATTACATATTGAAAACTTGTAATTGTAAAAGATGAGCTATGAACAGGGAAAGGATTTTATCCTAGAAAATATATTGTCTACAATGTAATGTGAACAAATTCCTAAAAACGCCGACTTTCTATACAGACAGATTTCGAGAATAGTTTGCTTAATCCTAAATCTGAATCAAACTTGATCGCAGATCAATCATTTAATGTTAAGCATCAAATTATATCGGAAATTTTTATTTGTGGTAGAGTAGTTGTGATCAAGGATTGGATTTCAGCCTAGCAAATGTCTTGTCTACAAATATGTATTTGCATACTATAAAATACAATGTAATGTCATGTAATGTGGAGATCATAGCAGTACAAACAAATGTCGAGCATATTTTACTTCATCTTAAATCCAAATCAAACTTGTTGTTCAAAACAAATCACAGATTTAGCATAATCATCTCAAGTTCTTTATCAAATTGTATTGTATGGTTGAATACTTCGGCAAATCTCAAATGTTTGTAAGTTGACTAACTTGTCACGGAATGAATTTCATTTTAGTAGAAAAGCTTCTGTTTCAAATAACTTTAAAATTTTAATGAACCTATATTGTTTGTGGAAATTCTGCAACACCATATGTATATATGCAGTGCTAATTACTTTTTCCAAGAAGCATATGCTATAGTAGAAGAGATTTTTATTGATTTTAAAAGAAACTTACAAACCTTTATGCTCATAATAAAGGATTTAAAATGTGTGGGTTTGTCATCTTCGTACGTGTTTCTGTAGAATTTTGCTTGAAATAAAATCACTGATGGCAGCCTTGTTTTTGCTCTGACGTTAAAGTTAATATACAAGTTTGGGTATATAGCTTTTATAGGCGCTATTTTATGCATGCAAGGAAATCTGGGCAATATTTTATTTGAAGATTCACGAGGTTTTTAAGGCTGACAATTTGCAGTACAAAATGCTTTGTTTATGGCTATCGAGCTGCCTGTTCATTTCAAGTGGATTTAGATAAGGGTCCAAGGATGCTACGTTCTCTCGCACATGATGTCTTTTTCCTTCCCATGAGTGACAGTGTCGACATATAGCGCTTATATAATGCACGGCCAGCATACTTATAGGGTTTCCCTTCTTACAAAGCCCTTATTTTTCCATTCGTTTCACTAACATGATGTTCCCATTATTGTGAAAGGCATCGGCATGCTCCTGGGAAAAAAAAGGGGATGAGAGAGATGGTCTTAAAAAACTTTTTTCAATCCTCATAAAATGTAGATCTCAAGCATCATAGTTATAGACCAGACCGGACATTATCAGGAAATTTAATACACGAGAGATAATACATGCCCTTTTCTTTGGAACAGTATGCTTCATACACGCACTTTTTGTTTGGCTCATGTCTAAGTACATGTTTAAGAGAAGATGGTGGCGGAAACCATGTGCATAGGTCACTTTGACACATGAAATTTTTCCTATTTAATGACAATCGATTTGCTGTCAGGAATATTTATAAGACTCTATGGACTACATATAAAACTTCATAGCTGATAGCTATACAGAATCATTGAAATGCGGTTTCCCGCGAAAATAGGTTTCACAATAGAAATAAATTTTCCATTTTAAAGTCCATAAGCCTTCTTGGGTTAGCTATTCATGCATGGTTGAAATAGCAAACTTCTTGCCCTAAGAGTGGGTGTATATCATCGAGTTTTACATGATTTTGGAATCAAAATCATGAAAACTTGTCCTATTTTGAATTGTTATTTATGAATAAGACAATACATATCGATGTTTGCAATATAATGAATATTAATTAAAAAATGTTGTGCACGGTGATGTAATATTGTCAAATTGAAAAAGTGTTTGCAATACACACACAGTTTGCATGCAGTTATGCTTATTCTAATTAGTATTGCTTAATTATTCATAAAGAAAAGAAGCAATATGAATATTTTTTGCAAGCGTGCATGCAGAACAGAACTACATACTTTTAACCGGCACCCTCTTATCCGGCTCTCCTGATCAACCGGCGGTTTCAGGAGGGCACCAAAAAATAAAAGTACCTCTAAACTTTTTTCGAATAATATAAAATAAAAATACAATTGTAAATGTACATAAAAAATTGCAAAAATACACTTTTGTAGTATACAACGAGCAATTTTTCAAATTTCTCAGAAATTATTTTAAAAAACAAGACTTAATTTTGAAATTATGTGAATACTATATGAATAAGAAATTAAATATGGTTACTAGGTGTTTTTCATGATTATTATTACTATCATTATTATTATTATTATTATAAAACATTCTCCAGTTATAACAAGGACGGAAAACAAGGGTACTTAATGTATGATGACAATATGATTGCCTTATTAAAGTGTAAGTATATTAATGTAGGAAATTTTCAATGTAAAATAAAGATAGAATTTACTCGTTTTATGTAAATTTTATGTACTCGTCGGCCATAAGTAGATGTTGTTGATAAATGCAAATTAAAAGTTCAATTTTGAATCATTTCTCAAAAATTATATTGACCTACATGTACTCGTAAATAAGCAAAAAAATCTGCATATACGTAATTTTATTGTCATTTCATTTTATGAATGAAAACTTATAATTTAAAATACGAGTCTACACAAAATTCATTGATACAAAATTGCAATTCAATATTTTTTTCAAAAAAAAGAAATTGCTCTGATTATATTGCAAATGATGGCTTCTACATAACCCGTCAATCACGCATTCTCTTAACGCTGCCTGTTGTTGTAATATATATAATCTGGCGAAGGAAATGGATTTTTTTCCCAGTTGATAATAATGATAAAATATTGTGTTTATTGCATCTTTCAAAGGTTAGACAAATATTCGTGCAAATCCGTAATGGCTTTCGATTGGCTTTTCCTTCGCCGAAATCTGCAGCACTTTCTTCATGGTTTGCGCTTTAGGCCCTATCAGTTTAGATTTAGCAATTGTATTAATCTAGCCTGCTTTTGGACACGGTGTAATAACGAAGGTGTGTTGTGTTTACATTGTTTATAGAAGGGTGGGCTTTTTTTTCTTCTTTCTTTCCCTACTTCATGTAGGCTATATATTTTCACTTGCCTGACGTTTATCAGATGTCCAAACACAAACTATTAGAAGAGAAACTTTCAGATACGAAACAGATCGAGCTTTCGCGCAATTGGGTAGGGACCCTAATCCGAGACAGTTATATAACGACCTAATACACAGAATTAAGTCTTTGCTCGCGGGACATTTGCCTTAGAATTGGGATCTTGCCTGAATGGTCATCTCCTGTGGATCAACAATTTTTCATTTCTCTTTACTTATTACCACATGGGACCTGAAAACCCATGCAATGAATGTATTTTCTTTGCGAATGGCCAGATGTATTTATAGGAAGGGTATTAAACATGGTCAGTAGAATGCAAGGAAGGTTGGAAAACTGCAGAAATATCCGCCGGGTTCAACAAAAAACTTCTAAATGTCTGAGCTTATAAGTTTCTAGATTCTCCTATTAAAAATGTCCATACTTAGAAATGCCATACTTGTAACTTTCGTGTTTTCAAATAAATTTGGTGTAATCTCAGTTTATTTATTAAAAAACAATTTAGGGGGCCATTCAAATATGACGTCCCCGAAATTCCATCAAAAATCGATCCTCCCCCATCCTCATAGAGGACCTTATTTTTTTAAAAAAAGTAGGGTGTCCAGAAAATTTCTTGGAATATTCAAAGTCCCATTCTATAAATTTCCAAGCAACCGCATCGTTACCAATTTCAGGATATTTATTAAGATTTGTCTGATAAAGGAAATTTCCAAACCTCGAAGGGAAATTCCAGCATAAAATTGGTGTCACAAAGTTCTGCATAATTCCCGACTTCACCGAGATTTTAAAAATTCAAGTACATTTGGGACTGGGGAGAAATTTCTTCTGGTGTCCATTTCCCCTTTCACCGACGTTTAAAACTCAATTAAACAGAAAATCCCAAAACTGAACAATACCACCATAATGGATTTCCCCCAGACCCCCTTCCCCCGGACGTCCTTTTTGAATGACCCCTTAATGGTAGCACTGGAAGTAACTTATTTTGCATATTTTGCTAGGTGTGTTTACAAAATCATCAAAGGATTTCTCACCTATATAAAGTATATTTGGCGGAAAAAGTTCCCTTGTTCAATTTGGTTTGTACCTTCAGCACCATACGAATTCCACGTTACTTTGGTGGTTAGTTCTGGTTTTCCAATTTTCCCCATTATTTCGGTTTTCAATTTTTTTTCCTGTTCTGGCTCACCTTTTCCATCATCTATCGTTTTTTTCCTGACCCAAGAGGTCATCTCTCGAAGCGACGATAAAAAAAACGCCTGGCAGCCCGACTGTGTTTTACGATTAAAATATATTTAAAACCTGTACCGACCGAAAAGGAAAACACAGAGTTTGAACCACCTAAACCTTGTATCCATTTGATCGAATAATTGCTTCCCAGCCCGAGATGTGTGAGACTCGTCTGGATGGACAAGTAAAGCAACGCTGGGTCGTGGAGGAGACAAAGCCCTGGGTGGGCACTGCACAACGGGGGGCCCATTATGACTAGACATGGACCAAAGAGTCGAGGGACTGACCGAGGCCACAGGAAACAACCTGTCATAATGAATATTACAGCAATTAATGTGTAATCGGATTGCTCACATTTGAATGCCTTGTGATGAAAATTGCACATAGATCACATGTATAAAGGCTGCAGACAGGAATGTTCAAAGTTGACGAGAAGATTCTTTGTGGAACATTTGGATGTTCTAGCGGTAATTATCTCCACATCCTCTCTATGTGTATGTTGATCTAAAAAAAAACACGATTCTCTAATGGATTTAAAGAATTTCAAAATCACATAGCCTGAACAAAAGATTGCAAATTAATAGCAGAAGACCTCAATTTCTTTTTAATTCGTACTAGGTGATTTGATGATATATGAGGACAATACCATCGCAGTAATTGTGCTTGAAATGCATCGCAATTAGTGGGCTTAACTTTGATATGACGAAGACCTAGAAGAAACTATGCTTGAAAACAATTTCATCAAACCCTTTGTATGCGTGCGATGACAGTAACAGCAAACACTGTTGGCTGATTCTTCAAACACAAAAGATGCGCCATGCATGCTAACAATGAAGATGTCAACGAGTGTTTTAGATGTATGGTTGTGGTCAGATACTGTCAAGTCAATATGACACCAACAGCCCTTACCCTGTAATGGGAGATGAAAAGACTGCCTGCATGCCTAAAGAGGAATTTAAGGAATTTATTGATCTGAGATGATGGCTCATTACACACGTTTTCTGTACCCGCAAACACGATATAACTTGACTATATTCCACTTTATCTAAGCTTAGCCAGCAGAACTGCCGCATATGACAAGGATATAACACAAACGCACAGATTTACTCCAAGTTGTAATTAAAACTTCTTAAATGACATTTGAAATATATTCATGACAAGCCAATATTGTGGATTCCAAGAAACAATGAATTCCTCCTGAGGTTTAATTGTTGGTAGTTTGGAATTGCCAATTGTGTAACAGAATACGTTGCACACCCCCTTAACGTCTTTACCAAATATATGAAATATATTATAAACTGAAAACTAGCAATATTTTTCATTGAATCAAACACAAATTAACAATATTTTTGAGTTTGGCATTTGTGGTGAAACATCATAAAACCGGTATTAGCCATTGTACTGTAATTTGAACACTTCGTTATGAATAAAAGAAAACCTGTTAATGTCTAGCCGCAATTGCTTATGTTTGCATTATTTGGAAACACTTTTTGTTCGATATAATGTTTCTGATACATTTTCTTACACTAATCATGCAATGTAAAATATATTTATGAATAACTTAAGGAATACAAATGGGCTATGCTACACTACCACAGTAAGTTTAAATGTTTCAACGACACACATTGTATGTTTCATCCGGCAGATCTCATACGATGCAGTCCAATTTTTTGGAAATGCTCTTGCACATATGTATATGCTAGAAGGATTGAAAGTTCGCCAGTGATGCAAACACCATATGAATTATATGAATGTGTCAAAACAGGGAATAGCAAATCATTGTAATCCATGGGGACTCATGAAAACACCGTGCATTAAAACATGAAATAAGGACTTCGCAAACCTTCCTTAATACATACATAATAAATATAGGTATAGCAATATCTTCCAATGCATGGTGCTCGAGAAATATACGTTAGCTCGTCTTGCGATGTAACTTGGATTTAGATAATGGTAAACAAGACCTAAACCGTAAATCAGCCGATCCAAATTAAATTCCCAATGCACTTTCATATGTTCGAAATGTCAGAAAATTTCAAAATGTTCTCGTTAAATATACAGTATGTACGAGGCAACTTTATATTTGAGCTATAATTAATTCACCAAAGGCCTATACGAATTTCATGGTACGATGATTAAATCACCAAACCTCAACTTCAAGGTTAAAAAAATCGATTTGAGATTTAATTTTATAGTTCTTAAAACTTTAAATATATTCACGAAATCTATGGAAACCAATTTTTATAAACACAAGTACTATGCTCACGTCATTTAAACTTGTATCAAAATTTTGAGGAAATACATGTATTTGTAAAATTATATGAAATTTTCAGTGTTAAAAAACAGCAATGAAAAGCAATATTGCGATAATAATTACTAGAAAAGTTACAATTATATTAATGATAGCTGTGAGACCTTACTGCCAAATTGGCGCATTTATAATTTGACCTTCGTCCTACCGACTCGGTACATTCTTTTAA
>JAQGBW010005723.1:0-11581 GCA_034698625.1 Julus scanicus
ATTATGTTGCATTTTGGTGTCACCCCTTGTGATGGTGTCACCCGGTGCGGTCCGCACCCCCCTAGTGCCGCCACTGCGTGAATGTTCTGTAAGGTTGCGTAATCTCACCGCCCAGGTCGCCACCAGGTGCTGTAATGGTTTATAAGGCGAGCCTGGGCTGGTGTGAGGGCAGTACGGTTTTCGGGGCCTGATCGAGGAGATCAGCCGCCTGGTTACGATTGGTTATGTAAACTTCATACGATAAACATTCTTTTGTTCGACCGCAAGTCAGCAGTGATTTATTGTAGCATAACAGGTTGTTTTAAAGTCTTTTGTAATAAATAGTTAAACATAATGTCGACTACTGGTGCCCATAACCATTGAGGTCCGCTTCGCGGGACCCTACACCCTTACATGGTCAAAAACTTCCACTGCGTCAAACTTAGGTTTATTGGTTTATGTTCAGTTTCAATGAAATTCTGGCATTTAATTATTAATGGAAAGATGTTGACCTGACCTCAATTTGGTTTTCATCAGATTGTACTATTTTTTCCCAGATTGATGCTGTCCAATTCCTGATGGGTTTTTTTTGCCCATAACAATAGTTTTTCTTATCCTCGGAGAGCAATGGTTTTCTCCTGGGCATTCAAGCTCTGAGTCTATACTCATTAAGGATCCTGTCAAGGCCATTTGTGATCACATTTCGGGGGAAAAATATGGTTCAAAAATCGCAGAAAATTGGCAGATTCGGGTTGAAATTTGTGAAATTAATTGGATTTTGGGGAAGGGAGGGATCTATCCCCAAAATCCCCCTCCCCCATATATACAGCCTTGGATACTGTTAACCATTTTAGCAAAAATGTTTACTGTATGACTCGATGAAAGAGTGGCAGCTAACTGTTTTTGTGTTTGGTGATGGTCTCTTAGTGATACTAGTAATAAAAGCTGTCTGTTTTGGCACTATAGTCCTCAGTTTCCAACCTCTTCCAGGCTAGGATTTCAGTGGTTTGATGTTGCTGAATCGTTTTGATGCAGTTTGCACAGCACAACATGAATACTTCATTTGTGTTGCTACATGCACTTGGGACCACCCTTCTGAGGATAGCACAAGGACTTGTGCATGCTCCGACTCACTCTATTCACCAGTTTTAGTCATTGTTAGAAACTTTTGAATATCTCTTTGAAGAATTATGCAACGAAATGGGATGCAAAAACCAGTGGTGTTGAAATATGTGACTGTATTGGCTAAAGGCAAAATTGGAATTTCCATGTTTTTGGATTGTGGCATAATTTTCGTAATAAATATAATAAACATAGCATTTAATTTTGGTTAAATCTTTCTACAAACACAAAAGTGAAATTACAACAGATAAGGTTAATGCCTATTTGTATTCCATTTTCAAATATTCAAGAAAGTCATGGGTGCCTAATATTTTGTCCAAGGCTGTATATATTCTCTCCTGCATATGTTCATCAAATGCCTTTGGAAAATCTAATCAACTCAATGCGAGATTAGTAAGGGAAGATGTATGTTTACTCATACACTATTACCCATTACCTACGTCCCATCTTTACCCTTGTGCAAGATTTTAGGAATTTAAGATTATTAATCTATAATTGCATTTTTGTTGGGTTTGGTATATCGCGTTATGTAAGAACTGATTGATAGGTGTTATATTTACCGAATACAAATTTGGTGGGCATCAGCAGTTCAATCCTTGGAAACTTTGGTAAAATTCCAAGCTTCTTCAGAACATCCAGCAGAACCTAAATGCATCAATATATCGAAAAATAAATGAAACGGTATATTTTGCATAACTGAAGGACAACATTTTTAATCACAACCAATAAAGACGGGTAAAACAGACTCTGAGATAAATGTCACTTGTATGTACAACACAAAAACTCATATCGGGTTAATTCGTTAAATAATTGAAACTTATAATATAGGAACAAAATGTCATCGTTTTAAGCCATTTGGCAAACATATTAATATAATATGTTCAAACGCGGAATTTTCATTATATTAAAATAACCTCGTTGTTAGTCGGGATTAGTTTTACAATTAGTTTAGTTTTCAAAAATTTTAAAAAAATCGGCAAGTTGTTACTGATAAATGGAATGTATCGATATTGAGGTTTTACAGTATGACCTCAGTATAACACAATATAATGAGGTTATACAAGGTAAAATTTCACGGAATGAAATGTCATCTATTGAAAAAAAAAGTCGAAATTATCATTAGTTAGATTCTGCTTAAAAACACTAACTATTATATGGAAGTCACTTGGATTATTTCGTAAACCATCGGGAAAAATTAATGTAAAAGTTAGATTAAGTACAATTAACAATTCAGGATAATTGGGCTAGTTACACTTCGGTACGAGCGTACTTGAAGTGTAGTATTAGTTATGTTAAAGAAACCTTTTCAAGTATCCTTAAAGTAAAATTACAATTTTTGTCATACCTTTATAGAAATTTCAAAACGTATTTTCTCATATACAGGGCGTCACATTTTAAAGAATCCACTAAAATATCTTGGAAAATAAGCCTGTTACGGAAAAAAGCATGCTAGTAAAAAATTGTTGCCAAAATACTACACAACACAAGCAGTTTCAAACAGTACAAAAGTTATTTGTTTTCAAGGTAGTCAATGGGTGGTTTTGATGGTTGGTTTTGTTAGGCAATAATTTTCATTTTACCTACAACAAACGACATTTACAGATATATTTCAGTGGATCCTTTTAATGGGAGAGTCCTGACAAAATTTTAGAAACGTTTGTAATCGCATTTAAGAAAAGTTTCTGGAAAAATAAGCTTATAACTGCTTTGGGGCTAAGAATTTGTTTCTCAAACAGAAGTGTAAATGGACCCAAACAAATATGACAGATAGCATTGAAAACAACAATAATTCATTGTTGTGGCTTTAAAGCATGCTTTAATGGAAGTGAAGTTAATGCTTTTGCAAAAGTAAAATATTTGAACAACATTTGTAAAAAAAATGATGTGAAAGTTTGTTATATTTATTCTTTCTTTATCATAATTGTTTTCTTAAATTCATACAATACACAATAATAACGAGAAAAAAATGGATTCTTTTGAACAAAAGAGATTACATCACATTTTTTGTTTGCATTTTGGCAGAGATACTATTATTTTTTATAGTTAGCTTAATTGAATACATTTTAAATAAACTGACAATTCTAAAAAAATAATATATCTATATTCTAACTGCTTTCATTTCTCTACTTTGGTTTGGAAATCCATATTAATGCCACACCATCAGAATTAAAAATTTAAAATTAATTTGAAGAAAACACAATTATTCTTCAATAATTTGAAGAATCAGTGCTTCTTTCTAAAAACTTAACACACGATTTTTTTCACAAATGTTGTCATTTTCCATTGCAAATACTAAGTTTTTCTTACAACATCACACAGTTCAAAAAAGTCCCATAAAATGACTGAGTCGAAGATTGGAAAAACATATTTTGATTTTAAGGAAAAAACTTAAATTGATCCCATCTTTTGTAAGCAAAAATACTGGAACCATCGATCGCATATGCAACACACGTAACATGTGACTTTGTAAGTCTATGAACATATGATTAAACACTGAAAGGTATTACATGTTTTTTTTTCAACCTGCCACACATAGCAAACAAAAGTTGCATTTGTGAAAATATTTATAGCCGCAATTTGAAACACGATGAATTCGATAACCAAACAACTTGGTGGGAAAAAACAATTTCTGCAAACGACAGTTTTCACAGTTTAAAAATCATCGATTTTTCAATAATAAGGATAGTAACAATGATAATATTAAAAGTAGTGGTTCAAAAGATTACCTCAAAGGAACGTTAACGTTGTTTTAAAATTATTCGATGGATAAAAATGTAGCGCACTAATTCACCGAAAGAATTATAAACTGTGAACAAAGATCTAAGGCATTATCAGAAACCAGCCGAAGGATCCCCTCTTAATACTAATTAGCATAATATTTTTCAAAAGAGTATGAAAAGAATAATTTCAAAAATTAGTTTGTTTGTTTTTATATCAGATTTTTACGATTAAACAGAAATTCCCTGATGCAGACAGGAAATTTTGCATATTTTTGGGCTTAACAAAAATATACATCGAAATATCGAATGAGGTTAGTATCCAAACTTTCCCATTAGATATTAAGCAATTTCGCTGTCTAATCATTTAAAAAAAATGGTATTAAATCGGCTTAATCAGGCATGGATTTAGTCAACATGGAACTAAAGGAAAAACGGCAAATGTGTAACGTATATTATAATGACAAACGGTAAACGTTAAATAAGTTTGAACAACTAACTGGAGCTTTAGGGTGTTCTAAATTTTGCCTAAAATCAAATTTCAGATAATACCAGAAATGTTAATTAATCCCACTATTTCAAAAAAAAAAAAAAAAACAAGCATCCGCGTGTTTTTCCAGAGTTTCGGCTATCTTTGCAAACCACAATAACATAGAAAATCTGGAGAACTTCAGAAATATGCGATGCAAATTGCACAATTTTTACTTATAAATTACACAAACAAATTGCAACATCTAACTATGAATCGAATTTTACAAAACTCAATGAGTCCTTGTTATCCTTAAAGCTCCAGTTCAATTAAAAAGTTTTATGACAGAAGACGTCACACCTGTCAGCATGTCTATCTTTAGTAACAATGAATATCCTAAATGTACAAACATCGAAACATTTCGCGCAAAAAAACACTGCTTACGATAAAATATACACCAAAATGGAGATTTTTGGCATTGGATACATATAACCAAGGCCAATTTCGACGCTATACCGACGAATTATATTTACAATATAAAATGGAATAGCCTATGTACAGCAGACAACCTCATCAGTTTTGGACAAATCGCTGGTACAGATTGCAAGAGTTATAAGAAGATAAAACCCAGAAACTGCCACTGTTCGCAACACATTATCAACTTGTTTACCGTATATCAGCATTGAGACACCTGCGTTGCAAAACACTTATGACAGTTAAGATCATGGTGCAGTTTTAGATCAGCCACTGCTCAGCTGATATAGCCATGCCAGTATGTCTTCAAATTATACCTCAAAAACATAAAAAGGGGGGAAAAGTTCAAAAAAAATCTTGGTATGCAAAGTGTCGGCTGCCAGTGTACATCAACAAATCAACGGCGGATGCAGGGATTTTTAGGGGCCGAAATGTTTTGAAAACGTACACACCACTAAACCAGTGGTGTAACTATCGGGTAGCAAAAGCAAGCAATGCTTAGGGGTATCGGGCTTGATGGGGCCTTCTTGAGGGCCCTTAGCCTAGAATCATATTGCTTGGTTTTTTTGAACGCAGTACTATGTCTTTGCTTTTGGTATAGGGTGCAAGTTCAGTAGCCTAGGTGTAATTGTTAACGGCTCGTAATGGGCTCCCCTAAACGCTGAGAAAGAGCCCCAAAAAATCGTTAGTTACGCCACTGAGCAAAATTTATTCCAATTTAAAATTTTTTATATTGAAATAATATGTGTAAGCAAAATTCTTTTTTTTAAAAAAAAAGTACTGTAAACAATGAATTTTTGTAATCACAGAATATTTATAAAAGCAAGACAAATATTAACAATGCAAATAAGAAATAGCACGCTGTACGCGAATTATTTTAAAACCTTGAGAACAAACGAGAACTTTTAATTATACATTTTTTTGTTAAAATGACTTTGTAAACAGTAAAACAAGTTTTTAACGTGAAGACAATACATCAATTTGAAGAGAAAAGGTATCTAGATCCCTGAATCCGCCATTTATTAGGAAATTATATAAAATCAACCACAATGTAAAAGGCGACTTGGACCAGCGGTTACGACTAATGGAGCATTAAGCCCTACACTATAGTGCACCTATGTGTAGCTAGGGTTTATGCTTGAAAGGGAACTAACCAGGACTTTTTCGGTCCTTGACAAGTACAATACAAGAAGAGCCAGACCAACGCTCTCAGGCATTAATCGAAAGCTATGTGGGCGGGATTACGTACCGTACATACAGAACCACGCACAATGATCCCTGATTATGTCTTGCGGCAATAATGCCGCAATGGCTTCTTGGACATGCTTTCAATAAGCTGTCGTTTGCATAGGCTTCTTCCACCTGGCCACGATTAAGTGACTCATCCAACTTTTCAGTAATATTGCAACACTTAATTTCAGCTGAAATTAGCATTACATGATCATTTAGAAGTATTTGGTAACAAAGATATTAAAGAAATTATGTGATCATGAAAGCAATTTTGTTAGATGGATGAATATTTTTTTTTTCGTAGATGTTTTTTTGAACGTATCGAAACGTTTGATTTTAAAAATTCAGATAAAAAATCGCCCAGCATTTACTGCTGTAAAAGATAACTCGCAGCCCATTTCCATTAAATAGCTAGCTAATTGATCTAAAAAAATACTCGGCATTTGCTGCAGTAAACATTAATCTGATTTAAAAAATAGATCGATTTTTTAGGGCAAAATTGATAAAATGGATGTAAAAACGAACACCTTGACATTACCAAGATGGAAGTAGCCAGCAGTACATTCGTTGGAATTGGCAGTGGGCAGGGCTAAAAAGGCAATTCGAACAATCTCACGAATATGGGTTACAAAATAGGGCGAAGTATTTAGCTCTACACAAAGTGCGGTGCTTTGTTTGCATAGCTCGGGAATATGCACTTCGCACACGCACGAGACGTAAAACGGACGAAAAATATGTTACAAACCGTATTTACAAAAATACCTTCGTTCTATTGTCTTGAACTTCCCTTCGGACGAACATCGCTTACCAACAGTCATAATTTTTATCAAGGCGAAGACTTAACGACCGCCGATATGAAACACACTTTACAACATGTATTTCTGTCTTTTTTTACACATGGTCGGCTGCTGCGGGCTAAGGCAGATATTCGATGTAGTTTTCGGGTATCAAACCCGAAATTCCCTTCAGGTTGCCTTCGAGCCATCCGGGTTCCCTCGAAGGTCGAACTATAAAAAGTTCGCGATATTGGAAACAAATTGTTAGTAAGGGAAAACCACGCGCCCAAATACAGATGCCAACAAATTTAAATATTCGAACTAAGCGTCATTTTGTTGCTGTAACTTTGAACAAAACGTTAGCGGAATTAACAGATTTTGTAAATAATTTCGTATTGCTTTAATAATATCTTATTTCGGTCATGGAGCCAATAAAACTTAACGTTAAATTGCTTTAAAATAAGTGGAAAGAGATAATTTAGAACAAGGTAAAGCGGCTAAGTTAGTCGTTACCAAGTTTTAAATGGTTATGCGAATGTATAATTAGATGACGATTATCACAACACAATTTGTATGAATCATTAAGAGTCAATCTTACCGTTGCTAATAATCTCATTTGGCTCAAATGAAAGCTCAGACTGGTTTTCCCCGACACAGTGATAAAGGGTTCGAACTTGCCTGTAAAAAGACAAAATAATTATATATGAAAAACAGCTAAAATCAGTATACTTTGTCTCATTACAAAATCAAAAACTCAGAAACTTACCGCCCTGAATTTGGTAATGCCAATGAAGATATGCTCGTTATGGAATCAGTTGACTGTTGCAACCTAAATTGCAGAAATAAACGAATAATAAACTCGTTTAATTTATTTTGCAGATAATTTGCAAATTTTGACAAACAAACAAATTTTGAAAAGGGAAAATTAAAATCAAATTCTACAAAACAGAAAATCGTTTCCAACTGATATGAATGCATTATTTTAAATTTATAAAAACACCTATCAGTAAGTTTACCAATTTAAAAAATGACTTTACCAAAGTCACATTTTATTCAACAAAAAAAAAACAACTAGGGGTACACTTACAGTGCATTGTTGCTGGTCCCTTTGCTTAAATGACGGCCTATGCTTCCGTATCTAAATAACACAAAAGCAATATCTTGTCTATAATTTCTTTTATACCTTTTCTATTACTTGATTTATATCTTTTTATTATTTCTTTAAAGCTATTATCCTTTCTAATCTTTAGCACAATACTACTTTTTAACACACGAAAGGCATGATAACGCCATGCAGAGACACTGTTGTGAAACGCCTCTGGCTGAAACAACAGTGGAAAACCACAAATGGCAGTACGTTTCAATTTATCCATGTGATAGGAATCAATGTAATATTAGTAAAAATTACTTCATAAACAAACTTTTGTTCACGATTTTATACAGTACAGTACAATCCTGTTGATAAGTTTTTCAAGGAAATGGCGATTTAAAACTTCTTAAGCGGAAAAACTTATTAAACGAGAAAGTTTAGTAAAAGTAGTATGGGTGTAATTGAATGGTACAGATATAACACCCAATTCGTCTTTTCTCATTACATCAAGTATCATGCAGTCAGTTGAGAAATTATTTGTAAAGCTAAAACTTACTGAGCCTAATCTAACCTAATACTAGTATTCTATGAATATCAAGTTTTATGGTGTGATTTGACTGGTTAGGGGTGATTCATAAATTATGTCACACTTTTTTGCCTCTTTTTAAACACCCCTCACTCCTTGTCACAATTGTCACAAATTTTACTACACCCCATCCATAATGATGTCACAACACGTCGATTACCCCCTTCCCAATTATTTTTTAATAATTCTATATTCTTTTATAATTTTATCGGGAAGAAAGTTTTAAGTCACTGCAGGACCCAAATCTTTTTTCCCAACTGCTATTCATAATTTCAAATGTTAAAAAAATAAAGACATACATTTACCGCATATTTTTTACCGTTTGAAATAAACTTTGATTGTGTGATGTCGCATTACCGAACCATCCCCCCACCCCTTGGTCACAATTGTCACAAAAACCAAACAACCCACCCACGCCCCTAGGTGTGACATAATTTTTGAACGTCCCTTATGCCTTTTTTTCCCGTCATTAATCCATTGATTGTATAGTTAAGGGCATACCTAACTGCTTCACAATTTTCACACATGTCAAAAGTGGGGTTAGCTTCCACTTTTCAAATCACAGTCTGACAGTTTTTGTGTAATATGAACATACAAATTTCCATTATAAACGATCCCCACCGAGCTCATGGCCCAATCAGGTTTCATCCATAGGTAAAACAAATGTCCCGCAGCGGCCAAGACTTGATTTGTTTTGATTAGAATAATTAATGAGATGACCAACTTTATTTCTAGAATGCCAAACCTGATAATTTCAGGCTCACAGCCAAATTTAAAAGACTATTCTTTCCAATCAATGTTAACCAACGCTCAAACAAGACCTTGGGCGATTTTTGACGCATTTTATTGGTGGGAAAGATTAGATTACGACTCTTAAACGGGAGAAACGTATTAAGCGGAAAAGTTTTGAAAAAGTAAGATTTGTATACAATGTGTTGGTTTGGTCTGTTGCCCGTGCAAAAAATGCTTTTTCTTCTTCATAGAATTACCTTATATCTGGTCCTCTGCTCCTCGAGTTGATTTTTTCAGGAGGATGAGATGGTCGTTCGGGAGGATGGTGAAAGCGTCCCTGAGCAGGGTGATGATTAAGCTCGCGAGAAGACTTGGAATTCACAGACTCCAAACTGCTGCTGCTGTTGGATCCGCCATTCACATTATTCCCGATTGAATTAGATGATGCTACGGGAAAAAAACGAGTTAAAAACCCGAGTAAGGGAAACCTACAAAGCGTATTAATAATGCTTACCTAAAGGATTGTAAACGGTCAGCGGCACCCCGTGTGTTTGGGGGGTTCGCGGCTGAGGATTTGGAGGTCCATTGCTGTTGCTGATTGAGGAGAACATGGCCAAACCAGGAGTAGAACTGCTTTTAACTCCCATGCCTCCCAGCATTGAGTCGTCGTACGAAACAACCTGAAAAACGTAAGATTATCAGCGAAATGCTTTCAATTCTGTGCTTAGTCAAAGTCAACCTAGCCAACTATGGTATTCTTTGATTTACACAGTTTCAGTTTTACTGCAGTAATCTCATTCTGGAATGTTACCACAAATATCAGTTTTTTGAGGATTTAAAATGCCTTACCGAGCCCAATCCGGCATTCAAAAAACATGCAGCGTGTGATGCAGCAATGGCATGAGGTGCTCGGGCCGACAGTGCAGATATAGGAGGTGGAACTGGTGGCAATAACCTTCGAATCACATCGTTACCCTTAGGAATTTCGTTGAAAATCTAAAAAAAAATAATAATTTGTGAATTATGCTCATTGTTAACATTACTGAGATTTAAAATCAGAATTTTTAGAAATAGGACCTTTAAACATGAATAAGCTAAGGATAGTTTAAAATGTGGCATTTAATTATTTTAAATCATAATTTAAAATTAAACTCGCTAATGGATTTTCTGTAACAGGAATTCGTAGTTATAATATTTTTGGGATGCTAAAACAAGAAGACTCACTTGATTAAAATTATCTATGAGGATTTCGACAACGATGTTGCCAAACTTGATTTCCATAATGGCTGTCACGCTCTCCTCTTCTGGCCTCAAAAGCGTCGGTCCGAAACAAACGCCCAAGTTGGAAACCGTCATCAGATTCTTGTGAGACTTTGCAGCGACGCTACAACAAAAAACATAAGTTTTATGTTGGAAAACGGAAAAAAATCCAATGAATTTCTAGCAGCAAAGCTAGATTCTCAATTAAGAGAATTACTCACTTGCAAAGATGTTGTATTAAAATCTTCAGCATCCGAACATTTTCAGCTGGAAGATGGTGTACCAAAGCATGTGCGTCATTTATCCTCGCTTCAGGACACTCTTGTTCTGTGAGTAATAAATCAGAAATGGAGTTAGGGTGGTCCAACTTTTCATTCCAAAAGGATCATCGAGTACTTAAGACGCAGAACCCACAGAACACAAATGCTACTTATTTAAAGATTACTGCACTAATATTTAGTAATTTAATTGTTGACATGTGTATTTTTATGTCAAACTTATATTTTTAGACTTTATAACTGTCCCAAGTAGCACTCAATATTGGACCAGTATTGGCAAAGTGACAATGTTGGCCTATATTGGTAACAGATATTGGTCTAATATCGCAGTGTTAACATTTTGCCACTATTACCAATATAGGCTTACAATACTGGGCCATTAATGGCCCAATATTCGTTCCGGACGGAATTTCGTTCGGACCAATATTGGTTTCAGTAAAGTAGAACTATATTGGCCCAGTATTGGCTAGAACGTTTGGACCAATATTGATTTCAATATAGCAGAACTATATTGGCCAAGTATTGGCTCGAACGGTCGGACCAATATTGGCCCAATATTGGTTTCAATAAAGTAGAACAATATTGGCCTAGTATTGGCTAGAACTTTTGGACCAATATTGGCCCAATATTGGTTTCAATAAAGTAGAAGTATATTGGCCCAGTTTTGGCTGGAACGCTTGGACCAATATTGATTTCAATAAAGCTTAACTATATTAGCCCAGTATTGGCTTGAACGGTCGGACCAATATTGGCCCAATATTGGTTTCAATAAAGTAGAACAATATTGGCCCAGTATTGGCTAGAACTTTTGGACCAATATTGGCCCAATATTGGTTTCAATAAAGTAGAAGTATATTGGCCCAGTTTT
>JAQGBW010005724.1:0-11574 GCA_034698625.1 Julus scanicus
GGGTGATCACAAAAATGTACTCACAATGGGTGATCACAAAAATGTACTCACAATGGGTGATCACAAAAATGTACTCAAAATGGGTGCTCACAAATGTTCCTTGAGTATTAAAGTAATCTGAAACTATGAGTAAAAAATGTAATCGAGTATGAATAGAAATACATTTAAGTAATTGAGTAACATTTGAGTTACGAAATATGGAAACTTAACATGATACTCGTATCCATGAGTACAATATGCCCAAGTCTGGTTACAATACTATTCATACTCGCTTTGTGTGATTACTGATTACTTGCACTCTACTCACCGAGGAGTACGATTCCAATATACGAGTAATCAATACTCTTGCTCATGAGTACAATTTGCCCAAGTCTGATTATTCATTAGTTGTACTCTACTCACCGTGGAGTACAATTCCAATATACTAGTAATCAGTACTCTTGCTCATGAGTACAATTTGCCCAAGTCTGATTACCCATTTCATATGACTACTGATAGCATGTACTCTACTCATACTATGGAGTACCATGATTCCACTGCAATCGTAATCAGTACTCTTACTCATGAGTACAATTTGCCCAAGTCAACCTTGCACTACACACAACATTTCTCACAGAAGCATGCAACACTCCATTTTGTCCCTGGGGCCTCACTTTTTTACTATCGAGTTCACTGCACTGGGTTATTAGCTGCATTACATTAAACAATACAAAGATATTGGTCCTTGAGAAGTTCCTTGTGTATCATTGCAGTTGTTTACTTGTTTTATTCTACTGGCTCGCAAAATCTCAAAACACATTACAGGTCAATCTTTTTTCTCTGACGAATGTGTGGGTGGATTTCATTCAAGCAGCTGCAGCGATTCAATCTGTACAGGCAAAAGAATATCTAATTTATGGAGCTGTGCATATCAATTTGTCACCGGGAGAGGAATGAAAGTGCCTGGATAGAAATCTCATTTGAAATGTCGCGTTTGGTGTGATGCATGTACAACCATAAACCCAACTATACAGAAACTCGAGAAATAAAAACTGCAAATTTCCATGATGTATGGGTTGACTATACCACAGTCTTGATACTTTTTAAAAGTTTAAGCTGTACATTTTAGACCCAAAATCGTATGTGCAAAACCAATATGTATAAGTTTATTGATATCAGGGTGTTCAGTAAATTTGCTGGAAAAAATTCATGGTTTCAAAGATTTCAAGGTAATTTCAAATACTCTCCCACGACCAATTGCAGCTAAAAATTTTCCAAAAAATAAACATTGTCAAAGGAATTTTTAAAAAATGTAGACGCCAAATCGTGTATGCAAAAGCAATAATTTATTTACTGATATCAGGGAGTTCAGTATATTTGCTGGAAAAAAGTCATGGTTTCAAAGATTTCAAGGCATTTTCAAACACTCTCCCGCGACCAATTGCTACTATATTTTTCCAAAAAGTAAAATTTTCAAAGGAATTTTTTAAAAATGTAGACGCTAAATCGTGTATGCAAAAGCAATAATTGATTTACTGTTATCAGGGAGTTCAGTATATTTGCTGGAAAAATTCATTTATATTTCAAGGTTTTCAAAGGATTTTAAAATAACCCTTCCACGACCAATTGTCAGCATATTTTTTCTAAGAGTAAACCATTTTTCTAAATATTTCTTTTTTTAAAAAAAACTTAGTGCTAAATCGTGTTAGCAATAATAATTGATTTACTGATATCAGGGTATTAAGTAAATTTTCTCGAAAAAATTATTATTATTTTTCAAAGGGATTTTAAAATAACCCTCCCACGACCAATTGCCACCATATTTTTCCAAACCTTTATTCTAAATATTTATTTTTAAAAAACGTATTGCTAAATCGAGTTACCAATAATAATTGATTTACTGATACCAGGGTGTTCAGTAAATTAACTCGACAAAATTCATGTTAATTTCAAGGCATTTTCAAATATTCTTCCACGACCAATTGCCACCTTTTTTTTCCAAAGAAAAAGCATTTTCTAAATCATTTTGTAAACAAAAATGAAGATGTTAAATCGTGTATGCAAAAGCAATAATCGATTTACTGATAGCAGGGTGTTCAATAAATTTTCTGGAAAAACTTATTTTATATTTCAAGGATTTCAAGGCATTTTCAAATACTCCCTCCCACAACCGATTGCCACCAAATATTTTCTTAAGAATGTAAAAACAAAATTTTTCACACATTTCAAGCAAAAATACTTCCAATTCAGAGGTGATAAAAATACAAGCACATTTCCATACTGATTTTCAAGACTAACATAGAAAACTTTCCTTTTCAAATTAAGTTTATTTTTTAAATCATTCGTTAGAGAATATTTTCCCTGGTCAAGCTTATTCTTCTCTGTGTTTAATAACTAAGTTTCTTGATCTGGCACATTTATAATATTCTAGTTTGGCACATTTTTAAAGACCTACATAGACCACTTCTCATATAAATGATCTATTGCAATCTCCTCTGTTCCACTGAATGCTCTCCTTTGATCTATTGAATCCCAAGAGAAAGTGTTGAAAACAAACCTCTGACCATTTCAAATTTATCCTCTGAATTATCACATTTTCTTATCAGTTTATAAAAACAGTTTTCGATGGACATCAACTGTTCAGTGCATCGAATGTTTAGTGTCGTCATAAACCTGGTATGATCATAAGGACTTGACAGCTGGATTTTAGAGCAACTATTCCAGCAGCCTGTAGTTGAGAATAGTTTTGTGCATACACGTACAAAAAATGATTCGGAAATGCATTATGTTGCATGGATACAACTGTCCACTTGGATATTGTTTCGATTTTTCAAACACAATTTCGCATCCATCAAAGTGCAGCACTGTGATCACTAAGACCTTTTTCCAAATTGTTTTTGTCTCAGCAATGAAAGGATTCGTTGAAAAATCTTCAGCAGGTGGACACAAGCATTTTCGATAAGTGGTTTTTGGCAGAGACTACTAAAAATTCTGAGAAAATTCCGAGAGAAAATCCATTTCAAGACCACGCCAACACCAATCTTGAAGTTAGCTCTGCAGAAAGGTTCAAATGGCAAGGGCAAAAATCATGGCAGATTGGCAGTATCTAAATGAGCTTGGTCACTATTATAATCAAGATTCAGTTGACTATAGATTCAAAATGCTCTTGGAAGTGTTCTGATAAAAAGAGTTTGAAATGGTCTGAATTACTGAATCAGAACTAAGTTCATGACATTTACACAAAATTTTGAGAAACCTGCAGTAATCAATGTCTGCATTTTGTTACCAACATACTTTTGATTCAAAACAAGATTAAGATTTTACACAAACTCTTTAAGAATGTAAACACCAGTTTTGATGATTTGCTCTTATGTTTGCAAGAACAATTTCGTAAATTTCTTAAATATTCGAGAAAATTTTTGTAAAAACTGGTAATTTAACTGCTATTATAAAGGCATCAAGATATCATGGCTGTCATTTTAACACATTAAATCCTAATCGAATTATCAAACAGTCATGACATTTTGACGCAATGTCGCAAAATTTAAGTAAAAATTTGCAAAATATTCGAGAAATTATTTGTAAAAACTGGTATTCCAAATAACAACAAAATGGCTGTTATTTTAGCACATAAACCTCTACAACGAATTATCAAAAAGTCATGACATTTTAGTACATTTCGTAAAATTTTTGTAAAAACTCGTATTTTTAATAATAATTTAAAGGCATCAAGATAATAAAATAGACGCCATTTTAGCACATTAAATCCTAATCGAATTATCAAAAAGTATTGAGATTTTGGCACAATTTCGTAAAATTGTAACAGAAATTAGCAAAATATTCAAAAAAATGTTTGTAAAAACTCGTATTTTTAATAATCATTTAAAGGCATCTAGATAATAAAATAGACGCCATTTTAGCACATTAAATCCTAATTGAATTATCAAAAAGCCATGACATTTTGGCACAATTTCATAAAATTTTAACAGAAATTCGCAAAATATTTCAGACATTTTTTGTAAAAACTGTTTTTGTTCACTGATATTGTAAGGGCTTAAAGATAACATCATGGCAATCATTTTAGCACATAAACCTCTACAACTAATTATCAAATAATCATAAAATTTTCGCACAATTTTGTAAAATTTTGACAGAAATTTCGTGTTAAATATTCGAGAACATTTTTGCAATACAATCCTTGATTAAATTACAGAAATTCATGACATTTTGACAGAAAGTCATGAAATTTTGGATTGTGTATATAGCGGATTGGATTGGATATAGCGTGCCATACTTTATTTTTGGTTTATGTATGTTATATGTGTGTGATAATGTTGTTTTTGACATGCCATAAGTTGTATTATATTTATATATCATACCATACTTTTATTATTTACATTGTTATAAGAGTGTGATGATTATGTCGTTTTTGACATGCCATACTTCGCGTGTCGGGGAATTAACAAACAAGTACCGAATATCGGATGAAATTTTACCAAAATTGTATGAATTCGAGTTTTTTTTGTCAGAGTGCATATTCCATTTGCAAACACCAACAAAAAAGTTGAATACTACAGTGATCCGACTTTTTGTAAAAGTCTGGTAGTATATGTCAGAAAATACTATTAATCAGCCTTAAAAATATATTCCCATATCT
Organism: Julus scanicus; assembly: GCA_034698625.1. Classification (NCBI taxonomy): domain Eukaryota; kingdom Metazoa; phylum Arthropoda; class Diplopoda; order Julida; family Julidae; genus Julus; species Julus scanicus. The sequence goes on from JAQGBW010005724.1 coordinate 4,637, forward strand.
GTGTTCATGTCTCTATACTGTATGTTGTATTGTTTTTTACCATGTTTTTATGTTTATTTTTTCTATTGTTATCTTTTTCAAGAAATTCCTTTAACTTAGTTTTTTTTTTACACATAAATCGATAAAAAAGAAGATCTAGTGTTTTGCTATATTTAGGGTTCAATCGATCAAAGAAATCAGATAAATTCAAGAGAAACAAAAGTTTAAAATATCTTGAATACTGGTCCTAACAATGCCATACAGATGAGCAGTCTATCTTGTCTAATGTTCAAGACAGGTGTCCTAAATTACTAATATCAAATATCATTGGTGATTCGAAACATATTCGACAACATCAAGAAAACCTGTACTAACATGTCACAAATTCAAATATCTTGTATCAAGGGGCATAACTACATACTTAGTTGCAGCATTTCATAACAAAATTCCCCCAACTGCAGAAAAAAAAAAATGTTTCTGTCTGTACCTTATCTTCATGATGAATCCATAGCAGAATGTCATAATTTTTTTCATAAAATATGTTCCAAACTTCAACGCTGATAGTAGAATACAGGACATGAAGAAAAATTCATTGCACGAAATGTTGTCATTTCTAAGATGTCATCATGAAATATTTTCACGCTGAAAATGTCACCGCACAACATTTTTTCTCGATGACAATTCAAATCGGTGGTTGCAAATGCCAAAAAAATTGATTCCTTCTGAAAAAATAAATATAAAAACCATCAGGATAAGTACATATTCATAAGTTTTTTTATGTTATTGTTTCATACTACAAGGCGCATGCGATACTGTATACTATTCTTTCAGTATTTATATGGCAATGTGTGACAATGATAAGTTGGAATGATTATAGGCATTTTATGGGAACTATGTTGCTTTCTGGTGGTTGTTCTGGCGTGTCATTTCATGCAACAGTTGGTCACAAGATTTGCAAGGTACTTATCTTGCGAGCACGATTCCATGACACAGATTCCATGCAAAGAAACTTTACTTTACGGAAACGTACTGGACACAAACATGTGTTTATAATCACAATAACATGACTGCATGTATCAGCTATAACAGGAACATTGCAAATTAATTTTCAAAGTTAATTTACACAAATCAGTTATATGTCCAGTTCAGTTAAATTCTGTTCCTTGAAATCTCTTCAATGTCAGTGAAGAATGATTGTTCCTGGGTTGTTTTTAATTTTACATGCGTTTTAAAAGTAATGCAACTGATGTAGCAGCTAGGCCACTATGTAAATCAAATATCCCTAAACTAGTAAAACATAAATAATTACTCTAGAAATATGAAATCAAATTAATTCAGCCTTTATTGATGAAAATCCCTACTCACACTATATTCTGTCAAAAAAAAAAAAAAAAAAAAAAAAAAAAAAAAAAAAAAAAAAAAAAAAAAAAAAAAAAAAAACCGAGTAGTCGAGTATGAGTAATTAAGAGTCAAATATCTAGGTACCCGGGTACTCGAAACCCCACATTGGATTCCCATTTTAAATTACAACGCTAACCTACTGTTAACATTTAGAACTGCAAAAATGCAAGATTGCTGGAATTTTTTGCTAAATAAAGTTTAGAACTTTTGCATGTGCTGGAGCATGTGAAGAATGCACATTCAAAAGTACTTTTTCTATTTTTAATGTTCTAAATTGTTGGATTCGAATTTTGACTGTTCTTTCTTGAGTTGAAAAGATCGTTTTTGAAAGTTAGGACGTTTCTGCCTAGTTCTTGCATTGTTTATCTTAAAACTAGCCTCAATAAACGTTTTAAAAAGCTTTAGATATTTGTAAGAACGTTTTCAAGGTAAGAAGATTTGGAATTCATAAACCAGGAGTTCTCCATCACAACAAAGGGTACTCAAACAGACACCAAAATTTCGCACATGTCTGCAGTTTAATCCGTTAATCGGGGCCATTGTACATGTGCTGACCCAGTTTTTAAAATGACGCCTAATTGGCTGGACCTACTGCAATTTTAGAAGTGCTGGAGAAAAAAGGAGGTTTTAACTGCAAGTTGTTCTTGCAGTCCATCTTGGTAGGTTTGTGCAAGTCTTGGCAAGTCTGCCCATTTCACGAAAGACACTCAACTTGTGGCTTTTGGCAGAGCTGCTTGAATCTAATGCGCATGTGCACCACTTATGGGCCAAATGCATATAGTCCAACTGCCCAAGTGAATAGTTCGTTTGAGTACCCCTAATGTTGCTGAACCTGTTTTTCTTTCAATGTTACACCCATGTATTTTATCTATGCTATAAATTGAATATAATGACACTGTTCATTCAACCACCAAAATGTGGTTGTAACAATATTTTCCATTAAATATAATTTATCGAATGTTTATTTCACCCTGCACATATTTTATCTAAATTGTATACATTCATGTTATTCACGATGAAAATGTTTTGTTGTACGCTTGTACGCATCTGGGCATACAATGTAGAATAGTGGGCACTATTTCAATGATTTCATGTAGGATCAAAGATGAAATATTAAATCAGAAAAAAAATGTAGCAAATATGTAATTCAAACACTGCTGACCAGTTCCTTCCCAGAATTTATCGATGTTGTGCTGAAAACCAATTTTTCTTCATCAAAATAGCAGGCAGTATACTTTTCCCTCATTTTAGAGCACAAACAAGCTCCAAACACAGGGATCAAACCACAAAACGCAAAACACTAAGCGAATAAATAATGGCATTATTTGCCACTAAGTATGTAATCTTGTCCTTGCACCTCGCAGAAGTAATACTAGCTGTATTTTCATAAATAAATACACCATAAATTGAGTGGCATTATTTGTAGGTATTTTGTCAAGCAGCATGGTTACTTACTATATGTATAAATCATTTTAAATTGTGCAATTTGTTATATTTAAAAGGTGTCATAGAGAGCGTTTCTCATAAATCTGTACAAGACAGATTTTATCTAACGAAAATGAAGAACTCAGAAAAACATACCTCATTTTCATCTAGCAAACACTTTTGAAAAAACAATCACAAGTTGAACTTTTCTAGAAATAATTTTACATGTCTCAAAAGTTGAATGTATTTTGAAAAATAATCTAAATCAAAACTTTACTATAGGGGTACTCAAACGAACTTTTTACTTGGGCAGTTGGACTATCTGAATTTGGCCCACATATGGTGCATATGCGCAGTAGATTCAAGCAGCTCTGAAAAGGTCCACAAGTTGAGTGTCTTTTGTGAAATGGGCACAAATGAAGTTTGCACAGGCTTGCCAAGATAGATTGCAAGAGCAACTTGCAGTTAAAACCTCCTTTTTTCTCTAGCACTTCCGAAAGCCACATTGCAGTTGGTCCAGCCAATTAGAAGGCGTCATTTTAAAAACTGGGTCAGCACATGTACAATAGCCCCAATTATCTGATTAAACTACAGACATGTTCGAAATTTTGGGGTCTGTTTGAGTACCCCTAATATCATCTGCAAGGGGAACTTGTGCCTTCATCGTATACGTACATTGTCATTTCTAACAATAAAAAATAATGGCATTGAATGCATCACCAAAAGTCCTTGATTCGGCCCTGGACGCAACTAATGTCCACTCATCGAAACTTATTTCATGATCAGCAACTCTTTATTGAATCAAGTCAACTTTAGAATCAACTCTGTAATAATACTCTCGAAAATGTCCATAGAAAACTTGTTGACATTTCTATATTTTTAAAAGTTAGCCAAATTCAGTGCAGGCTGTAAAACTGAATTGACTAGCTGTGATGTGAGACCTAGTTACAATCAGGATTGAGATTATTGCGGTGAACATGGGGAAAAAATGAGTTCTAAACATGAAAATGTTGTAACCGCTATATATATATATATATATGTGCAATGGAAAAGTAGGGAAACGATGCAATAAAAAAAGGGTTTCAATTTCAAATTGCTTCTCCATCAGCTTCCAGAATAGAAGGCCGTAACGATAGCAATCGTTTCGCAGTGACTGGACTTCGGGATGGCAAAATAATATCTTTATGACGGAAATCCAATGGTGTTGAAGAAATGGAAGTCAAATTGTTCGGCTTCTGAACAGCGTTAGAGAAGTCGAGCATAAATCTTTAAACTTCCATAAAAAGCATACGAAAGCTTGGCATTGTAGAATTGCCACGACTATATATATATAATAATGCCATATAAGCTGGAAATCTCGAAAATCATGATTTTAAAGTCGGCTACAAACCTGGGAACACAGACTTGATAATGGTTCTCCATGGGTCAACAAGTACAATTTCACAGTCCATTTTACGGGAAAAGTTTTTACGCGAAATAAAATTGTTCTCGTTAAAAAGATATATATAAATTTCTTATGTATAATGTAATTTTGGTAGGGATGTTTAGAATACAAAATCTAGGTCAAGAGGTGTTGTTGTGGTTGGGGTTTAGGGGCCAAAATGCATCTAAAGCACTATGAGTCAGCTCATATCTCATCATTTATGCAATAAAATTAGCATGTTAATAAGAAAGTAAAGCCCAGGTGCCAGTTGCTGGGTGTGGCTAGTATGCTGGCGACCTTGTAAATTAGCCATAAGGCTGGGAGGTTATTATTGATGTTAGATAACAGAAAGGGTATTAGTTCTGCTATGTAATGGGGGTAGGTGGGGGAATGCTTTAGTTTCTATTATAAGAGGTTTAGCAGGTATAAAGGAGGTGGTACAACTCATGAGTGCTATTTGCACATAGGAGGCAGGGATGTTGTGGGGTGATATTTATAAAACCTTTTTTGGTGCAGGCCAATCTCGGGATATCCCTGTATCTGGCATGCAAAAAGGTGATAGGAAAGAAAGGAACACTTCACGGCCGATTTTTAAAGGAACTACCCCGGTATTTGCCTAGAAACAACTGGAAAACCGTGAAAACCACAGTCGGGGTATCGACCCTGTCGGGAATCGAACCTGGGTTTCCCGATTGCCAAGTGGATAGCATCACTATAAAAACTACCTAGCTTGGTATAGGTCAAGCAAAAAAAATAATAAATTCGAAATCAGATCAATATTCGTTAAAAAATTAAAACCAAATTTTGGATAAATTAGTTTTATGGCCACTACCAAATAAACAAGTATAGTTAAAATTTTAATGCGCATTAAATATTTGTGTTGCGGACGTCACTAAATCGGACTTAATTGGACAAAATCAATTGAAATCGGACGTAATTCTGCAGCGGAATTTAATAAATAAGGTATCCAATTTAGATAATATTGATTTGAGAATAACTGCTCTAGCCATGGTTAGTTATATCATGTGGCAATGTCTAGAGTTGGAAGTGGGAAAAATATATATATATATACGTGATGGCATGCCGGGAAAACAAGGAATGTTGTTTACTATCACTCAGGCTCTAACTGAGAAATAAATATGTGAGGGGTGACCCAAAACTAAGTTTCATAGGGCGTGTTCATTCATGAACTGTTTATCCAATTGAAAAATGAAAATATACATTTTAAAGAGGAGACCTTTCTCAATTTTCAACATTGTCTCTGAGCCGATTCATGCACTTGTCTCACACGCAGTTTCTGTACATCATCTTTGTAAAAAGTGTTTGGTTGGGTATACAACCAATTGCGAACTGTTTTAATGAGCTCATTGTCACTCATATGCCCAAACAGCTAAAAATCACTTGGCGACAAGATGTTTTTACCTGTTCAGGCCCAAGCTGTATCTTGGTGACAGTCCTTCAGGAGTGACACTGAGCTCCATTCAAGTCATTGGTTGCATACCCAACCGAACACTTTTTACAACCAGGGTATACGGAAACTGACATGTTAGTGGGAAAAGTGCATTAATCGGCTCGGGAACTATGTTGAAAAATAGAGAAAGGTCCCCTCTTTAAAATGAATATTTCCGTTTTTCGGTTAGATAAGCAGTTCATGAATCTTATCGCCCTGTGTAACTTAGTTTTGGGACATCCCTCATAACTTAAGCCGGCTCTCCACCAAGATGTACATGTACGTATATACACACATGTGCAAAAATGTTTGCCCTCCGGGTTTGTTTCAGCCGCCATTTTGTAAATATAAAAATTGTGCGCCTATTAAATGTCTTTAATAGCTGTGCAATTTTGATATTTACATATATTTAAAAAATGGCGGCTGAAACAAACCCGGAGGGCAAACTGTTTTGCATATGTTTGTAAAAACGTGTTTATACGTACATGTACGTCTTCGTGGAGACCCAGCTTTACACAATTATGCAAGCCTCACTCTGTATTTAAAATAATAATTGCAAAGTTAGTCAGTAACGCTTCATTTTTGCATATCCTTTCCATAAATGACGATTTCATAATATTCTGTAATAAAACAAATGATAACTTGTTAAGTAAGCGCACATGCATTGTGGGACTAAACCCAACTGGCAATTGGTGTTAGTATTTTGGATTTTCTTTTTTTGTGGATTGTTTGGTAATTTATAATAGATATGAAGAGAGGAAATAGCATGGTCGCAGCAGTGTGTGTTTTTTTTTTGTTTTTTTTTTTGTTTTTTGTAACGACATAAATCAATTTTTACGTGTTAACAAAATTAATGGAATGTAATACTAAGAAATGTACATTTTTGAACTGCACAAGTTGTTCCGTTTCACCCATGGGAAAGTCGTTCCTTTTAGACCATCATGATTTCTGAAGCATATAAGAAATCCATGCACCCCCGAAACGTCGAAAGTTGGTGCTTATAGGAAACCATAGCTGGAAACCCATTTTCAGAATCAATTTACCGTGCGGTGGCGAACTGTTTTACCTCAACGCACTTCGACAAAGCACTAAAAACTATATTAACCCAAAATATCTATAAATTCAACACGATGGCTATATGGACCAGATCGATAACCGCAAGTTCCCCCCATGCTTGGGCAGTGGCGTAGCTACAGGTTTTGCCACCCGGGGCGGAATCTGAGTTTGCCGCCCCCCTCCCCCCCAATATATACCATAGCA
>JAQGBW010005725.1:0-11573 GCA_034698625.1 Julus scanicus
GTTTTCTTCCACCTTTTCCACTGCGCATCTTACGGTCTCAACTCAAACCATAGAACCGTAGGAACATTGTCTCACATGTTGCAGTTCCGTGTTATTGTTTTCAGACACAGGTCAGTCACAGGTCAATTAGTTTAATTTTTTCATAATTTTTAAATTCAATTTTTGATAATCTTAATACTTTTCTGATAAATAGTAGTATTCATTACTTTATCCTTTGATTTTATGCAGCGGGATGATATCACTATGTCCATTTTTAATGAGTTCCGCGTTCAATTAACGTACATTTTTTTGAATTTGCATATATCCAATTTCAATAATCCAGGCTTCTGTTGGGAATTGTAAAAGAGTCGATGAAACCCATATCCACGCAAATCACGTCTGAAACCTGATTCTAGTAATAGCCTTATACGCCGTCCATACTTGTGCACGAATTTTCAGTTTGGCTAACGAAATCAAAGTTTTAATTTAAGCATCAATCTTTTGGCACCGTATTTTTGGAGAATTAATTAAAACTGCACCATGGTGTTCACTTTTCAAATGCGAACATTTGCTGAATGCGTGTTCAACAAGGTCTGACGGGGTGTTTACAGAAATATGTTATGCATCAGTGTATGCGGCATCACAAATATGTTAATGAATTATATATGTACATACTGCATTCAGAATAAGCTTTTATTTTAATGGTTACATTTTTATTGTGTGCATTGAAATATATTTTAAAGTTTATGTTACTATACTTGCGTTGTTTATACACAGGCCCTTCGGGAAGTCCATATTCTGCAAGGGAAATATATACATACATATATAGTATATATATATAAGTTTGGGTCCTTTTAACAACTAATCTCCTGGCATTTATGTTCCATTTTTATCTTTGAAATGGCTTTATATAGCCATGCATGCTTTGGACGGTCATATCTGTATAGCCATGTATGGACCAATTAAGCCTTTGAATCGCAAGATATGGCCATATACATATAGGTAACACATACCAGGAATGGTGCACATAAATGGCCAAACAAAGTGATATGCGAACACACGTGGCCATTAAAAGGGCATATATTTGCAAATTTAGCCTGAAGTCCTATTTCTGATATAGCCATATACAACAATAAGTCCATACAAGGCCCATGTATGTTTTTCCGCTATGGGAAATCTAAGTACCTATGAATTGCTGGAGATAAAAAATGAAAATGTACCAAATCGTATACATGTACTATTTGTTATACACACACACACACATATATATCCACTTTAATATATTTTATAAGTTAATTTCTTTATGTAGATAATTTTCACGTGTTTTATAGCAAAATATCAGCTAATGGATATTTACCTGACGACCCATTCAATGTAAGCTTATATTCTATACAATTAACGACGAGTGTTTATCTTGTACTCGGAGCTCGTAAAGTAAACAGTTTTACTCAATTATAGTTTTCCAGTATATTGTTCTCGTCATGCTGTATTTTCTAGCAATGATATTTATCCTCCTATTCCACTTCTTCTCCTTATAAGAATACAAAAAGAAATCGATAACAAAAATTGCTAAAATAAAAATGAAAATCCCTTAGGATGCGATGCACATGTCACACAGTTTCTCTTTTATTTTCAACGTAATTAAACGCCAATTTATTATCTCAGAATAACAGAAACGATTTTTCTGACTTCTGATTGTGACAGTTTTGAAAAACGCTGAACAAAAGCCGTTATATAAAACGTGTCATATGTTTCAACCTAGTTTTTGATGTGAATGACAACTACTTGTTTCTAATGATGGCCTGTTACAGTTCGTCCATAAAAGCAGTAATTAGACATGATGAACGCAAAGCTTGCTTATATAGGTATATTTGTTCGAAAACTTTGTTTGGGGTTGTTGTACTCATAAAAGTGGAATACTCCATAGGTTCTTATTAATCGGATACGCAGGTGATATTCCATGTTTATTGGCTCGTTAACTTTTCTCTTATCATCCACAATCGTTTACCATTAAAGCTGTGCAGTTTGTGTGTTTGCTGAACGTTAATATGGAGATTTGGTCATTTTGTCCACAACCGTCAGCCTTATTAGAAATATTAGGAATGCTTTGAAATAATCTCTATATCAACGTTATGCAGTGTTTACGTGATGTTTAAATTAAAAAACTATAAGCGAGGCACACTTGAGTGTTCATTGGTTAATTTTGGAGACCTGTATTTGGAGTGTGAAAACCATGCTCAAACACATGCATTCCTTGTTTAATAAATAGAAGGCAATCACTGTGTACATTGGAGTTATGCTGGTTGCCTGCGCTCTTGATGCCCTATGTAAGAAATTAAAGAATAAATTTGTCAGAAGCTTTAGACTTTTTATGAATAATTCAAGATCAAAGTTAGGTTCTGGTATTCACGCCTAGTATATTTGCGAAAAGTAGTTCATAATAGGTAACATCGAATAAGTGGCTTTTACAACTATACTGCCCTTGGAATGTAATAGAATGCAATACTATGCCAATCTTATCCTTATTCAAGTAGTTGTGGTGAATAATAAATATAATGAGCATACTATTCGAAAACCCGGATAATTTATTACAAGATCACAACGAGTTGGCATCTTTTTGTTTGCAACACGTTTTTGTGGAGACATTTTGGAAAAAAAACAAATGCCTATAGCACCTGATCAAGGCTTAAAAGAAGCCGAAACGTTTGGAGGTACTTATTGTATTTCAAAATAATGTTGAATTCCATATTGAAATGCATTAAGTCATATTATGTGAATGTACACGTTTATAATTTTAGGGATTATTGCAAAACAGTTTATGTAAATTATTTTGTTTGTGATCAATGATAGATTACGATTTATGATAGTGACAAAGCTCCCTAATGGTTACCTGTTAGCTTGATTAGGATGGTTAACATGCTAGTTGACTATGCATATTACACTATAAGTCCTACAAAGTCTTATCGATTTAGCTTGCAAAATAATTCATTGTTAATTACACTAATTAAGCAAGTTCTGTGGTATAATAAATCCTCATACAACAGTTTAAATATACAATATAACTAACTTTTTTGAGTGAAATTGAAAGCTAACAAGATAATACATCCGTTATTAAATAAGGTTATTTATTCGGATTTGCATTGTCATAGATACATAGACTTAATTACCTTATAAAACGTTCTTAAAGCTCATCTTGCAACTGAAGATGATATCAGAAACTAGAGTCAGATATTCAGAATGCATTTTAGTGACATTATATATCTTGTGCACATTCATTAATAATAAGTAAAGTCTATTAAAAGCTTTTAAAAACAGTGAAATCATGTTGACTTACTTGAAACTTTACTAATTAAGTTTGACTTCAATAATTAGACGTTAAAGATTTGGTGGCCTCAGATAAAAGAAAACACCCAAGTTCAAAAACTAAAACGAATTTTGCTTCAAATTGAGTTTCAACCCTCAAACGTGATTTAATTGACTTTGATTTGCTTTCAAGAAACGTTTCATGTGAACGAGCTCTTTAATTGCAAGTCCTCGTTGACCATGACGACGAAAACTGCTGAATAAGTCTATGGCTCTTTCATTATAAAGCAAAATAAAATGGAAAAAAAATGTTGAACATTATGCGTTTACAATGCTGGAGTGGGTAACAAATGCCGAAGTCTTACACAAACGACTAGACATGAATTTAACCTCACAAATGGTGGAAATGCTTTACAAAACACTATACACAACTACAGACGCCCACCACTTTCTCTATTTTTTTACCAGCAACAAAATCCATAGAGTCCCACCTACGCGACAAAAAAATCTCTCTCCGTCCATGAGGGTCGACTTGAATGAGGATTACCAAAAGGAGTTTGGTTTCGCAAAATCCTGTCGTGTTGCAGCTGCGACCCTAAGGTTTGCAAACTCATTCATGATGACGGGCACAAAAATGGTTCAAAATCTGTAGGGGCAATTTGACAACTGCTGGGAATTGACGAAAATCCATGAAACGTGTTTTGTCAAATGTTTAGGGCAGACTGTCAGTTGTCAGAGCAGACAATTCTCGTTGCCAAAGTAATCAACGCCTATTCCACACTGTCCAGAAGCTTGTATTCTGGAGACACTAAGGCAGGACAGTTGGCCTTAAGTAACCTTAGTCTTTTTTGCGTAAATAGGGTATCGGACTGTCTATCCAACATGTCGTTATTGAAACGTATACCGTTTTTAGGTGAAACAAATTCTGAAAGTTTTTAACTGGAACGCACTACTGTATCTTTAAATACCTTTAAATAGCTTTAAATAATATGCATGTATTTTAAAATGTACTGTATTTGTACAGATTTTGGGCGCAAATCTTGAACAATAAAATGTAATCGAGTAAACGATGGAACTATACTTGTGATTTGAGTAACCGTTTTAATATCTGATATTCAAATAGATAAAACTTTAATTTCTTTTTTAATTTAAGGACATTGGACTTTTTGAACACTTAAGACTTTTTGGTATCGCACAATTATTGATGACACCTTCGTGTGTTTTAACCTGAGAATTTCTTAAGAGTTCCTGATGTGAGTAGCATCCTTCCATATTTACTAAAGCTGTATATTTTTTGAACATTTTTCAGCTAACGGCACACTAAATTAAGTTACCCTAAAATTGCTACAGCACACTCATAAGGTTTATTTCATCAATTTCATCCGTTTTTCATTCATTATTTCAACAATGAAATAAAGAAATTAGTAAACAGAACAGTGTTTTTCAGCTGAAAATAAATTGACCTTCTGTATACTTTTGTTAATATAAAACCCTGGAAATATTCAACGTATACAGAAAACTATTTAATTAAAACGTGATTTTTTTCTTTAATTTCATTGAGAAAATTAAATAAAATCAGATGTGTGGTGGGATGTGCCTTAACAATTTGTTCAACTTATTCAGTGTGCCACCCAAAATTTTAAGCCGTAAGTTGACAAAGAATGGAAAACATTGATAAAAAATTACCCATGACATATACTAACATAAATTCCCTCATGTCAGCTAAATAATTTGATCACCTTTGTCCATTTGCCAAACATATTTGCCCTGTTTGTCGATTGAGCATATATTTGCATAAACTACAACGCCCCCAGTGATTGTAACCACCCCAACAGATGGTTTAGCAGCCTATCTTGTTTAAAAATGCTGCCACAAACCGATGTCATTGAAAATGTCTTGTTTCAATACAACTACTAGCTGATTTTTGCCGTCAATTATTATAACCGCGAATTTCTCAGCCATTCGCGTTTCGCGGTCGTTTCCCAGTTTCCACTCGACCATAACATTATTTTATTGACTTTTTGGATGCCAATAATTTCCTAATTCGGGCACATCTCGGCTTGCATCCGCTAATAAATCGTGTATGTGTTTTCCATCAGGTCGGTCTGTGCTTATTTATGGTTCGCCGAAACTGTTGTCCTTTATGCCCTCCTGGATATAATACCAAGGTGTTTATGCCCTTCCCCGGTGTCCTAATGGGGATATAAAGATGGAATAATAATCGGCCTTCCATCTATAATGTATACGCCCGCTGCCCTATATCATTTTAAGGCCGGTTCCTGCACTTTAATAATTCGACAATGGCAATAAAATTAATTGGAAATGGCGTTTTATGTTTGTAGCTGAGATTATTATGGACAACATTAGTTCTCCTAGGTGATATTTCGTGCAATCCTGTAGGATATGCTTAATTACAGCAATCGAAATTGTGCATCTCTCCTTTATTGGCTCAATTTGAGGACAGCGTTTTCATTGCTTTGTTGGCAATCATATTTCATTTGTAGCCTGTTGTGCATTGGCATAGTTAACAGCTAAGCTTAACTCTAGAAATATGGAGTTCCACCATGTGGAGCTAGTGTCTGTATTGATTGGTGTAGATTTATTTGCCCGTTTAAAGATGGCCGTCTAGACTCAAGTTAAGTTTTCCGTGATCTGATCGAGGTCAAAATGTTCCCATTTCTCATGGATTTGGGATCACTTTCCACATTACCTTCAAGTGTGTTACACAGACTCCTTAAAGCTAGCCGCCGGTTTGTTTAGTTTTTTTAAATTCAGTTTCCCGATTCAAGATGGCAGCCAGTTGCAATGCAAGTCAGCATTGAACATCAAGAGCTGCTTAGTTTGCCTTGTTTAATCATGTTTTGGGATCTGTTAACTCGCTCTATGAATCATAAGTTATCAAGATGGTGTTTTTTATAACATACAAGTATATAAAACCGCCTTTCGCTAATTAGAAAAACTGCTCAGTTGCATTATGCACGATTATCCTTGATGAGCGAAACGAGTTTGCTGCATCCTTAATTTCAGAAAATAATTTGTCTCGCACATAGATAACAAAGGTTTTTCTTAGTATTGCTTTTTTAATATTTCAAAGTGTCATTGGCGTCTATGGAACACTCCATGGTGGAGTGCAAAAAAAGAAGAGGAAATTGTTGTTACATCAATCAATATCCGAAGAATCCTTTGGTGTCACAAAAAACTCAAGCCCCTATTAAACGAGGGTCTGCCTAAGCCGGCTGATTTCGTCAATTCGTGTAGTTGACACTTCCTTCCTCCAGAGCAAAATGGCAGATTAAAGTTAATCATATGTCAGTGCAACCCCGAGGTCATTGGTAAGGCAGCGAATGTCGTTTTCGATCAAAGTTTGAGCAAAGCCATGTGGAAAAATAGTTTTCTGCATTTATATGTATTAGCCCCAATGGTTCTTTTTGCCCTGTTTTCTTCCCCAAGAAAAAAAAATGATGGAAGAAAATTGGGGGTTATTAAATGGCATGGGTTAGAAAATCCTGGACGTATTCCCATTGTCCCAAAAACGTGTGTTGACTGCCGATGCAATTCCAAATACATTGTTACAGTCCATCGATTTCTAGTCCTAATCATGTTTTCCTATATTTCACGCTTCCAATCATTTCCAAAATGGCCGCCAAGGACTTTTTTCCCCTAATCATCATGCTAATTTCTGCTTTGCTCGTAAGCTGATTTTAATTAAATAGCTTGAGTTAGGATCATGGCAAGAGCCTAATTACACACGTTTTCCTCACCAAAATTCCATGTAAGTTTTTTTTTAATTCCCCAAAGTTATGTTGGTTATGTCATTGCACGGTGATTAATTGCGCCGTTTATGTAAATGCCTCGAGTGACACATCCTTGGATGCCACTTGTCAAATCATGATGTCAACAAACGACGAGCCAATGGAAATCAATGAGCAATAACCAGAAATAAGTCTTGAGAAAAATCAATAAAAATGCATGCATAGCGAAATTGTAGTGAGGAGTTTTTGAGCAAAGGTGAAGAGCACTTGGTCTAGAAATCAAGATATTACTTTCATTGAAGCAAATGCTCTAATTAATGTCAATGCAATTTGGCGAGATGTTACTTACATGTTACTTACCAGTATAGAGATTCCATCACTTGTCATATTAGCGGTTTTTATACATTAAAGTGTTTTGTGAAATTTACATGAAATACGGTTGGGCCAATCTAATAGTATTGACAATTCAGTCAAGTTTCAAAGTCTTAATTTGGTAAGTTTAAAAAATCGAACTTTCAATAGGAATATAAATACTATGGATTTAATAAAAGGATGCTATATTTGTACATGTTAATGTCAAAATATCTGCTTACTGTTTGGGATAAGTTAACTAAGTTTTACTTCTGTAGTTAGAATCTACAGAAAGCTATGCAACTTGGATTCACTTGATATTTCGAGAGATGTTGAACAAAGTGCTAGTTAATAATTGAATTTTATTCTGTCTGCAGTATCTATTAAAATAGAGGGTTATGAAAAATTAATACTGAATAACTTCATGATTAGTTAAATTCAGACTTAATAAACAATTTACGTCACCAGGTGAATTCCATACATATATTGTATATGCACACAAATCTTATTTTTCAAAGTATTCAAAAAGAATACCAACCAATTTTGTAATGGTCTGTGCATTTGAATTTGAGTTATGTACAAGTACATTATACCTGCACCACCGCAATGTGCATGGCGAAATGATACTCAAACGTTATTCCAAGAAAGCTCTAAGTTTGCAGAAACATGTATGTACATTAAAGGTAAGAAATAAGATTAGATTAGATATGGTAAGATTGTTCTGTGCTTCATGCTGCAAGATGTATAGTAGTATTTCGTCTTACCGAACAAGAAAACTTAAATATATCCCAAACTCATTTCTGTTTATCCCTGGCGTGTAGGCGTTTTTTGGGAAATGTTATCTTGTTTTCGATTTTCAAAAACATCCGTTACGGTTCGTAACATTTTCATCACAACTTTGTTGGTAACATTTTAAAAGTATGTTTTCCCTTGTTGATAGATTTAGCTTATCATACCAAACTTTGCTCAACGCTTCTGTAACAATTTCTAAAGCACAGTTTAAGGCTAATAATGACAAAGCCCACATTGCTCATCAGTGAGTCATTAAGTAATTGTCCTAGACAATTCTACAGAGCTAATCGAGATACAATCCAAGAGAAACAAGTTAAATTATTGTAGAACTTTTGTAGTACACTAGAATGAAGTTCATCCTATTTGAAACTTTTTATGAAATCCATTCCTTGGAAATGTTTTAAAACCTTATTACTGAATTTTGAAGAACAGTTGTAAACAATTTCTTGGTAGGAATTAGGGAATACATATCGACACTTAATAATTGCGCATGATTTATAAATAAACTAGCTGTTGTCAGTGAAGCTTAATTCAGACTATGCTAGTATTTTAGTACAGTGACATGTGCACTTTATTGACCAACTATATACTAAATAGTTTACTAGTTAGTTAATCACTTGTCACTTGACTAAAATACTAGCATTGTCTGAATCAGCCTTTATTAGTGAGGATGTGCGGAGCACTAGTCTACCAATAAATAATAGAACAAAATTGATTTACTAAACTATTTTACTATTTTGGTCTGTTCATACACGTATAGTTACTAAAATACACGCCAATCTACTAAAATACTAGAATTACTGAATCAGCCTTGAATAGTTTTAGATCAAGGAGTACATCATTTAAATTACATATGCTTCCCACGGTAAAGTTCACCGTGGGGGTCAGAACAAGTAGAAATGGGAAGAAAATCCAGATAAAAATTCATCAACTTTTCATGTTTCATCCCTGTTATGAAAGTTTTCTTTTTATTATACACACTTGAAGCTTCTCTCAAAAACCAATACTTTCAATCAAACTTTGATCAACTTAACTTCGAGTTTCCTGAAGTTGTTAATGTTTAATAAAAACATCAAATATCCAATAATGGAATCCTGGCCGGTTTTTTGGTGTTAATCATATATTACATATAAGCTTACAACTCGAACATCATCCAATTTGGGGTTAGGTATAATAACGTCAGATAGATAATCATGCAAAAAATAAATATACTTGGCAGGAAGGATACGCTGGTATAGGAAATATTTGATAGAATTTCAATTGTATAAAATAAAATTTATTTCGTTTCTAGCGGAGAAAGGATTGGCGTAAACCCTTGTGTATACAACGAAGATAAACTAGAAATACATGTATATACAAAAACACGTTGGTTCTATATATGAGCAACACAAGCGTTTCAAGATTAAAAGTGTGATATACAGGGGCATTATATACAGTATATAGGCCTTTCTCATATGTAACAGCTCAACATAGTTTGCTGCTCCAAGTAATTTCCCAAAATAAGGATTGAAATAAGAGTGTTTGAATAAAACATTCTTTCTACACGTGTTTTCGTTGCGCTTAATGGTTTTTGGTGAGCAGAAACGTAGAAAAAAAACTGAATTTAGGTCTTCTTTTGTGTGGTGCATAACAATATGTAGAATGGCTCGAATTCCAATAAAAAAAGCATTGTTGGCATATGCAGTTTGATACAATAGTTAGCTGACAAATGAGAAAGCGTTTGTATTCAACTTTGTAATTATCTATATGTACAGTCTCTATAGAAGGATGACACGATGATTCTTCGTGTTGTCTTCATTTATGCTGACGTTTAAATTTGGGGAAAAAAAGTACTCCATAAAAATAAACATACTTATCGCAGTCGAAAAAATCATCTAGTAAGTAGAATCAAATTCAACAACTTTATTTTAACCTGAATAAATCAATCTGTTAACCCAGTGTTTCACAGAATTTTTGAGCTCAAGACACACTAAAGTAGACCATAAACAGTCGACTCAGTGGCTTAAACTTGCATATTATCCGACTAAATCCAAATTGGCGAATATCTCTATAAATTGTTCAGAATTTGATAATCTATGCTTTCAATGAATTTAAATACAGAACATGGCTTCAATATTCTTTCGGATTCTGGTTTTATGAAGTTATGGATGTTTTTAAATAAATTTATATCAGATAATATATACTTTACTCATATATCAAATTTTATTAGTAATAGGGTACAAATCGATGGTATATAACCCATAATCGAAGTTATACGAGTATGGAAAAAGTTGTTTAATAATTTGTAATGCCAACTTTCTCCATGATGAAGTACTGCTTTTTTGGATAAAATACTGTGAAATTTGTCAAACAATATATCAAAAAATGTTTCACTTTTTTTAATGTTGTTTTAAAAAATGTTGTCGTAATGTGTATTCTTCATGTTACACTTATTTGGATAGTAATATGGGAAGAGTTTTTGTGGATGTTTTCTAACGTTTACATAGTCTTGTGTATACATCGTAGTGCTTTTTCTGGGGAGTTTTATCTTTGAATTGTTAAAGAGTTACCCTAGAAAACCTTGTTCATTAAACCTTGTTTATCCAAAGACGAACTTTTACGTTGGGTGTTTCATTACTCAATTATTAATTAATTGCTGCGATTTTTTTTTCGTATTTTAAGTGCGTTTCGCATAAAAGGAACTTGCTTACTTTTACGGGTAACGGAAAATCGATAAAACTTAAGTGCATCTTTAATTCTACATTATTGAGTATCATTTCATCTTGAATAATTTAAACATTGGATTCACTGCATCGAGAATGATAAGTTAAAACTGGCGAATTTGTAGTGTATATGCAGTATTATCTGTATATCCAGTTTTCTATTTCGTTGAACATTTATTTCTAATTTAAATTGTTTTGTCGACAATTTTCTTCGCCTTCTATTTCTATGTCATATGTATACGTATCGTCTTTCAATAGTCAGGAAGATCATTAAAGTTTTACCTTGTTAACCATTTAACTTTAAATGGAAGTTTTACTGTATTATGTAGTGGAGACCGGGGCACAGTGGGTACACTTTTTAGAATTTTTTTTAATTTTTTTTTTTATTGGAAATATATTTAACTTGTAGCATTTTAAAGGAATGCTAACACAGTATTATACAAGCCTTCAGGATCTGTATACATTTTGTCATCGTTTTAGAGCTACTAGTATTTTTGCTATAAAAGATTAAAGTTAGTTGCGCAGACTTTCCCACTGTGCCCCTATACCGGGGCACAGTGGTTGCATGGCATGGGGTACAGTGGTCCACGCAAAATTAAGACAAATTTTACAAGAAAAAGAACACCACATTGATTAATTGTGTTTAATTCAGCACATCAATTTAAAATTCCAAGTATAAATTACAAAAACGATT
>JAQGBW010005726.1:0-11573 GCA_034698625.1 Julus scanicus
ATTTATCAAGCTATTTTAAACAATTTTTATTTTTATTTAATCTTTATTTGTCTGGCTGTGAGTGTGTTTTGAAATTTACCCCATTGAAAGTGATAGGTTCTGATTCACCTTAATACAGCTAAACCATAGAAATCAATAGAGGCTAATAGAAATCAATACATGAACCATAGAAAACAATTAAAATCAATAAAGTGTTCAAATAACAATAGAAACCACTATTGGTTTTATTGTTTTTTCCACCAGGGTATGCAAATTAAAAGTTTGACCTCCGGGTTTGTTTCAGCCGCCATTTTTTAAATATATGTAAATATCAAAAGTGTACAGCTATTAAAGACATTTAATAGGTGTGTAATTTTGATATTTACATATATTTGCAAAATGGCGGATGAAACAGACGTTTTTGCACATGTTTATAAATACGTTTATACACGTACATGCACGTCTTGGTGGAGACCCGGCTTTACATTCACAGTTTTCATTAATATTTAGCTAAAATTTGTGTATCAACACTATGCCTCTGCTGGCTACTAATGGAATTAGTAGTTCAACTTTTGGTCAAAAGGGAGCTCTGACTATAAATTCGATGATGACCTTTTACCCGGCCTTGATTTCAGAACTGGTAAGTGGCTTGCCGTAAAAGTCGACTCAGCCATTTTGGATTGGATTGTCTACATGTAGAAACATTATGTTAGTTCCATAAAGTACTATATAAATGTGACAATTTGACTGATGGACAAAATGAAATTGGAATGGAAATCGTTGTATAACACGGATTATAGAGACTTGATGAGTACACATTTGATTGGTAAACGCCTTCTTTAATTGTTTCATGAATGCAGAGTTAATGGAATCACTATACTAACTACTGACTGTGACAAAATCATCTTACTCCAGATTAAGTAAAATTATAGGGTAAGTTTTAATCAAGTTGACTTTACGTGAAATGTACTGTAGCCTAATCCATGTGCGTAGTGTTTTGTTTTGAAGTTAGATAGTTATTTCAATGTCACCTTGACATAAACTATCTCACGGCTATTGATTTTGGCGCCAGTTTAGTCGTACCTGCCTTGAAAACTAACAATGTGGGTCGTTCGATTCAGCAATGGACCATTTTCAGGTTTAGACATTTAGCAATGTTAGTCTGACATTAAGTGATTATCTTAAATTCCCTTCCCCAAAATGGGAGGACCTTGGTGAGTGCTGTATGGTGCCAATTTTTTTATTTTCTGTTGATTAGGTATAGTAACAATTCTGGTCACTTTTAACAAAAGCTATATAGACTCTTTCGTTTATTGGGGATAAAATATCTACAGTTGGTTAAAATGCCTTGAAATCGATATAATATGCCCTTCTAAATTTCCGATATTGTTTTTGCACGTGGTGCACCACCAGAGGCCATACTTCGTAATGATTGATGGGAAAAGATTCTTAAGAAAAGATGGTTTTTTTGTAATGGATGCTATTTCTGTGTGACTATAATAAAAATGAAATGAACTGGGCCAATCTGTTGAAGTGTTTCAGGTATTTAGGTTTAATGCATGTGGCTGGCAAGGAAAGTGTAACATACTCTGATGACATCAAATTTCGAGCTAAATACTTTCAACGCCTAGGTGTAGATGTAATGTATGAGACTGAATTTCAACAGAAGGGTTTTCTATCAAGTTTCGTATTTTGTTTATCTCAAAATGTGTTTATATTTTTTGTATTACTTCTTTCACCTCTTATCCTATTTAATTCCTGCAGTACTCTCGCATATGAATCTGAAATGAGTTTGTTCAAGATAGGCAAATGCTTTAATAACAAATGTTTTTGTTAGCCTGGGGAGGAAATATTTAGATACACCTAAACCATTTGCATAGTTTTCATATTCAGTAGAACTGTTATGTGATGATGTGTGAGTATTTATTTTGAATATTTTGCTTTTTTTACCATACAATCATGGCGAAAACAACTGCAATATGATGGCATCCCACATGGAACAAAAATGCATTTACAATGATTTGCAATGCATTTAAAATACACATAGATTGAGACACCGAAAATGCATTTCTAAAAATGTATTTGAAAATACATTCAGTATACATTATGAAATGCATTTCAGTGTCTCAATCTATATGCATTTTTGAAATGCATTCTTTTCCATGTGGGAAGGTCAAGATTGCAGGAAATCTAGAAATTTTGGATCGATGCTAATCCATTTCACAAGTTTGTTAGTTTTCTTAAAGAAAATCCTGATAAAACGTGTTTTTTTTTTTTTTTTTTTTTTTTAAAAAAAAAGATGTAAATAAATTGCAAAAATAAATGTAAAAAGATTGCAAATAAATACAATCTTAAATTAGTGTGGTTTAATCCCACACAATCCTTCTACTCACATGGAAATTGGGACAACATGGAGAGGAGTTTAATTTCAAATATATATTTTTATTTAGTAATAAGAAAATACTTTCAAACACTGCAGAATATTCAGAATAGTATAAAGTATATTTGTGCATACAATTTGTTACGTTTTATGATTTGTGAAAACATTTGCAAATAAAATGGTGAAAAATGTCACATTCCTATCCAATCTCCCCTACATGAGTGGAATTTTGGAAATTATAGGGATCAGTTCTCGGTGCTTTACTTCAAGCAACTTGGAGTTAATATCAGTAGAGGTGATCACCACTTGAATGGTTACCAAATCATGCGTTAAAAATCAACGCTTCAGTGGTTTTGCAAATTAATATTCCATAGGTACTGGCACAATGCCGTTTTAAAGCTTGGCTGTACGATTATTAAAATGTATGAGCATCCATTTGAGTTTCCCTATTATAAATTGTAAATATTCTCTGAACTTTGAAGTTATCAATAATGTTTATGTGCATACTTTTATACAGTAGCCTATTCATGCTGCAGTAAGCCAATTTAGTTGTATAGAAGTTTCTAACTATCTGTTGTAAGCTCATTTTATCATTAAGCAATATTTGCATTATTAAAGTTAGCTTATGATATTAATAATACTGCTTTTTCAGACATTCAAGTGCAGTATGCACATATGCAACAATGCAAGTGCGTCATTCGCTTATTACATACCCTTAAGCAGGCATTCGTAAACCTTCTCCTAAGATACCTTGCCAAAATAGAAAAAAGAAATTCCATCAAAGATTTTATTTCATTCAAATTTCGTATACCATTTCACCTTAAATTTTATTCAAGAAATTTCACAATATGTGCAAAATCACCCTTGATGATTCAATGGCATGGAATGGTGGTACAAGTACAATCTCCATGCAAAAGTCCTGAAACACGTCTGATTTTGATTGTGCCTCCCATTTTAATGATGTAAAGCTTTAAAAATATAAATAATAGCGTATCGGAAGTAGTCTTGACTGCTAGAGATCTTAGACCAGTAGCGGCTCGTGTATACGCACTGTGGAACTGCAGCACCCTCTATCTCTTGATAGCATCGAAAACATTTAGTATAATGAGTCCTTTTTTCTATAATTCTTTCTAATTTAATTTTTTTTAATATGTTCTTTGATTTATGTAATAAATCTTATCCCCCAGTTAATGTAAAAAGATAAAAAAATTGTATGGAACTATGCGTTTCGCAGCTCCAGCTGCGCGGTGTTTGACTGTTGTACGCATGCGCACATAGAAAGCTGCATTTCAGGCTGCCAGGGAGAGAGAGCACTGTCGCTCTGAAGTGAAATTGTTCACCTATTAAATGTCTTTAATAGCTGTACAATTTTGATATATTTGCATATATTTAAAAAATGGCGGCTGAAACAAACCTGGAGGGCAAACTTTTTTGCATATGTTTGTAAAAACGTGTTTATACGTACCTACATGTACATCTTGGTGGAGACCGGCCGGCTTTAGACTAAAACCCACTCACTACACATACATCAAAAACGGATATATACAAATTACCCCACAGAGCCATTGTTCCCTCAACCCCTTTATTAGACTGTTACCACCTACTGTAGGGGGAGACTAAGGCACAGTGGGACACGGGGCACAGTGGTACAACTTCGTTATAAAATCAGGTTTTATCAACAACCCAATTAATGGTTTTGATTTGCAAAGAAGCTGCATGCATCACTCTTTCATTAACACAAATTTCTGCAATCTGACACAAGTATAGAAGAAAATATTTGCAGATACATTTTTGTTCTTGAAAAGTCGCAATTATATTTTTATTCTAGGTGTAATTATAAATCATTAGGAATGCTGCAATATACCATTGACAAGTGTATATATCCAGCTATAATTTCAAATTAAATTTTATGTTAATTAGCCATGTGGTCAGCTGTAAGGCCTTATTCAAATCAAATTGGTTATACGGAGTACAGTGGACACAACATTATGGGGTAGAGTGGGACATGTCCCAGCATACCGCAATTAATGTTTTTGTTAAATATTTTTATATTTTCTCATTAATCATAACTTTAAATAAAAACCATGTTTCAATTTATGTTTTAAAGTAAAAATGGTTCACACTCACAGAAAAAAAACACATTTGGATAAGTAAGCAGTGAAAATATGAAAGCTGCTGTAAATCGTTTTGTAATTTATACACGTAGTTTTAAATTGACGTGCTGAATTAAACACAATTAATCAATGTGGTGTACTTTTTCTTGTAAAATTTGTCTTAATTTCGCGTGGACCACTCACTGTACCCCATGCCATGTCCCACTGTGCCCCTATGCCGGGGCACAGTGGGACATGGCATGGGGTAGTGGGACATTCTGTGCAACTAACTTTAATCTTTTATAGCAAAAAAACTAGTAGCTCTAAAAAGATTACAAAATATCTGCAGATCCTGAAGGCTTGTATATTACTGTGTTATTCTTTTAAAATGCTAGTTAAATATTTTTCCCCCAAAAAAAATGAGTTCTAAAAAGTGTACCCACTGTGCCCCGGTCTCCCCCCTACTCCTGTATTAATTTCAATGTTGTGTCCACCAAATCCGGATCCTTTCCATTTCCCGTCGGCATCCACTCAAACCTCTTTTTCTTCACTCACCAACATTAACCTCCCCCCTACTCTCACATTACCCTGCCACTCTCCAGTAGCCTAGTTCTTCTCAAATTCCACATGACATGGTAAGCGGAGTCTCAAAGTGTCATCTAAATAATTCGCTTTTTATTTTGGATTGATCAATTTTTTATTTTTTTTAATGAATAATACTGCACTATACACCCATACCTCGCTTTATGGTCCAGATACGTTCCGGAAAAGTTGGCAGTAAAGCGAAAAGCCGTATAACGAATCAATTCTTTCTGCATTGTGATTTTCATTTTTTGCCTTCTTAAACGAAGTGAAACTCATAAGTTGTTTTATTGTTAGCCAAATCCGACCTTGTTTGTGCAAATTGGGGTAATTTATCACATTTTTGGCCACTTACTTTAATTACAGCATTTTTTTTTTTTGGCCGTATACCGAAACATTGTGGGCCGTAAATCGAAAAAGTGTCATAATTAAAAAAGGCAGTTATTGCAAAAGGCTGTATAGAGAAGTACATGTGTACTGCCCTATATTTTGAAAAAGTGGGATTTGAGGTCTTGAATTGGACATGCAGATCTCAATCCCATTGAACACATTAGGGTCAAAGTGAAGTCAAAGAAAGGATTACAGTTAGTATGACCACAAATCATGGCTGATTTGCTGAAATATACACACCAAATTTGGGAACAATATCATACCAGGTGAGTGTGCTAATCACTCGATGCCATAAACATTTGATATTGTATTGAAGGCCAAAGGTGGTACCACACATTACTAAAAAAAAATAGTGGCAGGGTCATTATGTTTTTTTGGTGATTTTTATTGTTTGTAATGTGGTTGATTAAGAAAAGATTAAAATTTAATTTTTCCACATTTTCAACACTCTGCTGTTTATAGTTTTAAAGATTGATGTCATTAAAATAGGAAACAATCAAAATCAGATGTGTTGCAGAATTCATATCTCACCCCCCAACCTTCATTGATTTTCCTCTTTAAGCTAGAGAATTGCATTTTATGGCCACTATCCATCTATAGTAGATTATTAGACATCGCCATCTTTTTAAAATGATCAATTAAAGCGCAGTATGACTTAAAACATGAAGTTCAGTCTTAAGTCCATGGAGCGTGTTGCTACACGCCACTAATTATGACATGATGCTAATTACTTGTCTGTGCCGGACGGAAGTGTTGGCCTGTTGTCAAGAAATGACGCTGATGTGTCAGAAGATATATCAGAATCTTAGAAACGAATGGAATGTGGAAGATTTTAATGGACTTGGGACTGGGTCGAGAAAGAGAAGTTGGCATCTACAGTGTATTTGTAGATAAGACTTTATGGGAATGCGACTATAGCAAGAAAAGAGGTTAAGATTTTGAGATATTTCTTAAATCGTGATGATGCTGCTATACTGGAAATAGGTAACAAGATGACATTCAAAAGAATGAAAACTGTTTTATGGTTTAGATAGTGTGGAAAGTATGGAAAAAGCGTTATTACTGTGCATCCACTACTTTTGAGAGGTAATATCATGAATATACCGAGATTTATGACCAAGGACTTGCTGTTTTTTCTTATCAACCTGTTTAATTTTAATGAACATAATCATTGGAATTTAAAATGTGCATTACATATTTGTGTCAAACAGAATGAAGCATTTTTAAGACAGTATAATGTCGTGAATAAGCTAATTCTGAAATTCTTGAATTGCTAGCATACGCTGTGAGTCATAAAAAAGTAGAACCCAATAAAAAAGATCCACAACTTCGTGAAAAATGCATCGATTTAAATGAAATTTGGCAATTACGTAGAATAATAGTGTAGGAAAAAAAATCAATTAAAAAATGTGCTCAAATGGTCTATTTACGCTTGGCCGAGTTTAATCAAAGTTTTCCTAATTCGTAGTTTGAAGTCTTCGATATTATCAATCTTCGATTTGTAAACCTTTTCCTGGAGAACTACCAAAATTTTGTAGTCCACTTGATTCAAGTCCGGACTGATTGGTGGCCAGTGGTGGGGTTCAATGAACTGTGGCGTTTCCCATTTGTATGCCAAATTGGGCAATTATAAAAAATAAATTGCATTTTTCCATTAAAAGTGTAATTCTTCTGCTCTAGAAATGCAATATAGTCCATCTCAAGATTTTAAACTTTATTCTCAAGAATCCCTACCCCCTCCCTCCCAAAAACAATGTGATGACATATTCACCCTTGCATTTAACAATTATACTGCCAATTAATTTTGATTAAACTATGTTAAGGTTGTGTCATATCTGCAATCTCAAACTGCAATATCACGAGTTATTATATTTTCGTTTTTATGTAAACATCTTGGAAAAAATGTGATGAGAAAATGGATTTTTCGTCTCACATTTGTAGCCTGGCCGGAAATTATTTGAGGTTAACCAACTAGATGAGACATTTTTTTTCTCTTCTGACGTTTATCTTTGCTAGAATTATCTTTTCTCCTGTATAGCACAAGCTTATCTTCTTTCTACTGCTGTTTTTAACCTGACACGAACAGATATAACTCAAACTCAAAATTTAGGTTCTAAAAAGGAAACTATCTAAAGGTATCTGAAAATAGCTTTATCTGAAACCCAGTTCACCGCAAATCAAAATGTCTTAGCACATGGTGTTCTAAAAAAAAGACGAATTTGTGTTTTTTTTGTGTTGAATAATATGGAATGATTAAGAGTGCAAACATGTTCTTACATGTTGCATAATTCATATTAATCACTCGACTTAAAGGTGTTTTAGACGAACATGAAACTGTCAACTTTAACTACTTTTGTTCCTTTTTATCCTCTAATGTCACATCAAGTCGCGGCATACCACAAACTCTCCCATCCTTGATATCACAAATTGCAATGCTCTACAAATTTTTCTCAATTACAAAAACAAGCTTGGTATTGATTATTTTGTAACAATGATTGGATAGATGCGAATTTGAGAATTGTTTAGTTATAAATATGCATTGTTAACCCAGAAGAAAATCTACTGCACTTTATTCAAATTAACTGCAGTAAAGTGTAGTTAATGGCAGAAATGCAAATATTTGGCAATTATGATTGGTAGAAAAACGGATTGTTTGCAATAAAAGTGCAGTAAAACTGCAGTAATACTGCTGTGGAAGTGCAGCTCCAAATGATAGAAAAGCTGCAGTAATACTGCTGTAAAAGGGCAGGACCGAATAGCAGAAAAACTAGTTTCAAATGAAAGAAATACTGCAGTTCCAAATGGCAGAAAGACTGCAGTTTTAATTGGCAGAAAATGTGAAGTTTCAAATGACGAAAAACTGCAGTTACAAATTGCAGAAAACCTGCAGTTACAAATGGCGGAAAACTGCAGTTAAAAATGGCAGAAAAACTGCAGTTTCAAATGGCAGAAAAACTGCAGTTTCAAATGGCAAAAAACTACTTTTCTAAGTGGCAAAAGAAAATTAGATCCAAATGGCAGAAAAACTGCAGTTCTAAATGGCAAAAAACTGCATTTCCAAATGGCTGAAAAACTACAGTTCCAAAAGACAGAAAAACAGAAGTTTTAAATGGCAGACAAACTGCAGCTCTGAATTTAAAAAAAAAAAAACAATTCCAAATGACAGAAAAACTACAGTTCCAAATGACGTACAAACTGCAGTTCTAAATGGGAAAAAAAATCGGTTCCAAATGGCAAAAAAACTGCAGTTCCAAATAAATGCCATAAAAACTGCAGTTCTAAATGACAGAAAAACTACCGTTCCAAATGACAGACAAACTGCAGTTCTAAATGGAAAAAAAATCGGTTCCAAATGGCAAAAAAACTGCAGTTCCAAATAAATACCATAAAAACTGCAGTTCTAAATGACAGAAAAACTACAGTTCCAAATGACAGACAAACTGCAGTTCTAAATGTCAAACAAAAAATTCTGTTCCAAATGGCAAAAAATGCAGTTCCAAATAAATGCCATAAAAACTGCAATTCTAAATGGCAGAAAAACTGCAGTTCCAAATGACAGACAAACTGCAGTTCATAATGTAAAAAAAACAGTTCCAAATGACAGGAAAACTACAGTTCCAAATGACAGACTAACTGCAGTTCTAAATGGCAAAAAAAAATTCTGTTTCAAATGGCAAAAAAATGCAGTTCCAAATAAATGCCATAAAGACTGCAATTCTAAATGGCAGAAAAACTGCAGTTAATGAGCAGAAGAATATGTACTAAGAACTGAATAATTCCCGAATTTTAGCACGTATGTATATCGACCGAGTATAACAGAATTCCAACATAAAAGTTACTTACTCTGAGCAAAAGAGTTGAATTTGCACATGAAAGCTCCGAGCACGAAGAGTGGATATGTCAATTGGTTTACTAAGTGGACCCACATACAACAGCAAGCGATGAGAAAGTCAGCTACAGCTAAATTCACCAGATAATAGTTGATAGTTGATCGCATACTCTGGTTGTAATACACGACTAAAATGACCAAGATATTGCCAACCAAGGCAAACACCAGCAGTAACAGGTAGAACATAATCTTCAGGATGTCTCTCCACGTCATCTGTTCCTCTGTATCCATTGTCCGAGGATAATCATACGCACTGAAATTATAGTTTTGGACATCGTTGATAGGGCAGTTGACGTTGGCCATTTCGATTGATCAATGGTTAGGCAACCAAATTGAAGTTGATGAACATCACCGAATTTTCAACAGAACCACTTGTGGATACTCTAAAAATAACGACTCCATAGCTGGTAATTTGCACTAAAAGTTCAAGCCATATTGTCGAACTGGTTGGTATATTAAAAAATGTATCGCTTTTGGGCAACTCGTTTTTGGAATCGCCATAGTCGAAACTGGATCCAAGTTAGTTAAGGAAAGGTATAAATATAGGGAGGAATAAAAGAAAATCCGTATAATATACAGTTTCAAATTGGCACTTTGTCATTGGGCGATAAAGTGATTGATGAGAAACTAAGTGAATGCGAAGTTTCAATGTTGGAAAACACGTTTTGCAGAATCCTCGGAGCAGTTTTCACGCTTTCCACCCTGCTGGATGACGAGTTAGTCAACTGATTATAAGGTCGGGAAAAAAATATATATCTTCAAAATGTTTCCTTAAGGTATCTTGGATTCAGCAAGTTAGGGGGAAATGGTTTCGTTGGCTGCTTTCAAGACTATAATTTGGCACCTTGTATGGTTGATTTCGGAGCGCTGTTCTGAGTAGTGATGTGAGCTTTCAACAGTCAATCAGTGATTGGCTGCACCAAAACGACGTCGGCGACGAGTAGAAATATGTGTGTGCTTGGAACTTTCATTGCCAGTGCTGCCTGAATATTGGATTTTGAATACGGAGATGCTGAAGTTGTGAAATGGAGGGAAACCAAAAGACGAAACTGCAAGAAAGGTTGGCTGAAAGTGGAAGCACCCATGTTTGAAGGGCGCCACCGCCTAAAGAAGAAAGCCATATCATGTACATGTAGACCATAATGTGAGGCACGATGAAAGGATTATACATAGATTATATCACGGTTACGAGGCACTATAAATACTACTGCCACCTGTCCCAAATGAGCAACATGAAGGGCTTTGAAGCCGATGAAAACTGGGCTCTTATTCGTCCACCGCAACAAATAAATCACCAAACTGACAAACAACACAATGTATTTCAGTACAATCACTGATTAAATAGCTCGTATAGTAGTGTTTAGGTGTTTTGTGTGCAGTTTAACAATAAATAATTACTTTTTGTTAAGGCGGTCCTAAAGTCATTACTGCATGGTAAAGTAAAAGTTTGGTGAAGGTAATTTTGTTTTACGACTTT
Organism: Julus scanicus; assembly: GCA_034698625.1. Lineage (NCBI taxonomy): Eukaryota > Metazoa > Arthropoda > Diplopoda > Julida > Julidae > Julus > Julus scanicus. The sequence goes on from JAQGBW010005726.1 coordinate 10,791, forward strand.
AACTGTAAAGTTTATATTCTAAAACTGGTGTAAAATGTATTCATGTTGATGTTTTTCTGAAAAATTGCTTGACGTTTTTAGATCTAAAAAAAACTTTAGAAAAGATAAAATTCATTACTGATGAAGTTCAAATTTTGCGAAGGTAGTTTTGTCTTTATAATTCTATAGTTTATATACTGGAACTTATGCAAGCTGTAATGTTTGCTAGGATCCTGCTTTTTTAATTGCTTGAAATTCTCCATTATTTCTAAAAAAGTTTATAAAAGATAAACTTAAAAAGTTTGAAAAATGGAAAAGATAAAAAAAATACAAAAATTAAAATATAAAATAAAACAACTTTAAGAATAAATTTTATAATTCGTCTGCAATTTTAATATGCACTATATATATCTAAGATCATTTTGGACAGTTAATAAAGTATTGAAAATTTCATCTTTGAATATGTACATTGAAAAAATAATTTATTTTGTATTTATTGCTTGCTAATTTATTACTATATGTACACATTTGATATTCTTTTACCCACCCACTCAATTTCAAATGTGAACTTCGAGTTAATTGCATTAATTAAATAAATAAATATAATAGAATTATACCTACATATTGCTTGTATACGAGAAATTTAATTAAATTAAATTTGACTTTTACGTTAATATTAATCAGAACGTCATGATCCATAGATATATTCTATTACTCAAGTAATACCGCGTTTACATGAGCACTGAAAGTACTTTAATTTGAGATAAATAAACGTACCTTAAACCAAGTCTAAAAGTAGTTGCG
>JAQGBW010005727.1:0-11572 GCA_034698625.1 Julus scanicus
TCCGCAATTAAAGTTTTGTCCTTTTGTCTTTATGTTTCTACACAAATGTACCTCGCTGCTAGCTGTATGAATAAAACATGCTCACCTCGAAAACAAGTGGCTGTTCCAAAATCCCATTTCCAACACTTCCACGGGCATGGGGCATACCCTATACCACCCACTCGTCGGAATACAGCAGACCGCAAACGCCCGTCTTGCTACATCGATGCTGACACCGTGGACGCTATGGCCACCATGTTGCATCGTTACACGTTCCCACCGGAACACCGTGGCCAATAGGACTACGTTCCAAAAGTACGCATCGCTCATAAACGGAAGTCTTTGACATTTAAAGAACACCTAATGTTAGTTTTATATGAAGAACCACATCAAAGCATAATGTTGCATTTTGTTCACTCTTTTATTTTGTCTTGTTTTCACGTTTTTGAATCATTCATATGTTCATCATTTTAACATTGTTTAATCTGTTAATAATTAAAGAGCGATTGTTAGTACCAGTTAAAAAGTTGATAGAATTTTTTTTTTCAAATCGTAATTTCCTCTCATTACCGCGGAAACATCTTACGTTATGAAAGTAATATAAGATGATTTGGGGGGGGGGGAAACGACGGAAACCACGAGAACTACCAAAGATGACATACCTAATCTGATGTCCCAAGGGCCAACAGACAAGGAGACGCTGGAGACCACACAAGGACCTAGTTCCCAAGCTGCCATTCAGTGGACGCCGTTTTATCGTAAGGTGCCCACCGTCGGAGGTTTCTACTTGTTGCGCCCACCGCCGGAGGTTCTTTCCGAGTAGAGGAAAAGCGGCCCAAAATCTTGGCATTGCGTTCGGCAATTATTGATTGCCGATCAGAACGCGAAACGGACACTGACAAGGTAAGAATTCCCGGGTTCTGCTGAATATGGGAATTCGGTTGTGGCCAACGAATTATGTTGGTGTTCGTGATGAATTGTCTTCACGCGTGTTTGGGCGGCGTTAGCCCGCCATGTTTTTCCTCTCGGGCGTTTTGTGCTTCAACTCAGGATTCTTGGTCAAAAAAAAAAACGTTTCGGCAATCTTCTATTGCCGGACATAGATGTTTGGGCCAAGAAACTTTTGTGAAAAGGATCCCGTGCGGGCAGGATTAGAGTGTTTGGGAATCGAAGCTATTGCCGTACATGGCTCATCTTGCTGATTCTTAGTTGGCGGATGGGTGAAATTCGTCATACTTTCGGCGTATTTTTGATTAAATGATTGTCTAAAAGTGTTTTTGCCTTTTTGGGGAAAAATAAAGCTAGGGTATTAACATTTCATTGATGTAGAGTAAAAGCCTGGCCCTAAATGTTTTCCCTGAATATTTTTTCCAACATAGGTTATGTTGCAGGGTGTCCCGGAACTGTCGTCGCGGTATAGTACCTTTGCCATGTTTGCCCAGACAATGTTAAGGTGGAACACTACACAGTTAGTGGAAGGGCCTGATCAGGTTAGCACTTAAGCTTTCAGGCTCCGACGTGAGGATCCCCTGATCCGAGAGTAAGACCTACGTCCTCATCGTGTTTCGTGCAAAAGGCCGCCCGAGACGGCACACGAAGCGGTTGTCACAAGCATTCCCCTCCACAGATGCGAATAATTTGCCCGGGGGGAAGGGGGGACTGGGCTTCTGATGGTCCCTGTTTGGTGCAAAAGGCTGCATCGACAGCACACCAATCGGGATTTTCACCGGCTGGGAACGGTGGCGCGTCCCTTTTCTTCCCCAGCACATGGGGAGCCGGGATAATTAAGACCAAAGAAGCACCGGGACTGCTTAGGTGTCATGCTACTGGGGGTGATTACCGATCTTCGGGAGTAGCGTGACACTGATGACTAGGATGAGGACTGGTCATGAACTCGTGGAGATCCTGGCAACCCGAGGAGCTGTACGTGGGTCGCGGCTGCTCGGGGGTGTCACACTGCCGGGGGAGGTTTCAATACTTCGGAGCAGTGTGTCTAACTGAAAGCCTAGGTCTCCGAGCCGGGGGTTTTGCGTCCCTTAAAGGGTAACCCCGGCATGTCCCTAACACCACAGTTGTCATGGCAATCAGGGTTTGGGCTCGGTTGCGAGCTGAAGCTGGGGAGTCCTTCGGGTTAGAGTGGTGCAAAAGGCTGCTCCAGACAGCACAACACGCAGTCATCCTGGAGTTTCTCAAACAGTGAGAACCATCACCGAGCGGAGTGTCCGGCAGGACACTTGTGCAAAAGGCTGCTACAGACAGCGCACAAGTGTTGACCGGGAAGCTAGGGAGAAAGGAAAACGATAGCCGTCCTTGGTCCAGGGCTGGTAACCGGATCTGCCGGACGGAACCCGCGAAGCCCGTTGATGGCTTAAGGTGTTATGGATGACTGGACCTGTCAGAGATCGGGAAAGACGGGAGTAGATGTACGTGGGTCGTGTCTGCTTGCGTGCCATGCTGCTGGGGCTTGAATGTGGTGTGGCATGGGCGAAAAGCCACGTCACTCCTTAAATCTCTGTGCCTTCAGGTGGAGGAACTCCCAGCTCTGTCAGTTAAGGACCGGTGAGGGTTTTAGGTCCCCTAGGTCCCCCAATACCCTTAATGGCAGGAGGAAGGGCATTGAGTCAGTGCTCGGACGTCACACTACGGGGAGATTGTTGTACATGAAATGTACGCAGTAGTGTACGTGGTAAGGGTGGTCCCGTTACGACCTCGATGGGGTCCTTTTCCAATTTGATAAGGGAAAGTCCAATGGGATTGATTAATTTAAAAAAAACAATTAAACACACCTGTTTTAGAGCCAAATCCTTCTTTATCAAAACGTCTTTCGGGACGTGTAATTAATTGTTACACCCTGTATATCCCTACTATCTAGAACGTAAAAAGGGAAAAAGGGAAACAGAATGAATGACTGATAAAGTTAAATGGTAAAATTGGTCATGTCGTTATGGTGAAAAATTAATTATTTGAACATTGTAAAAAGCAATGATTAATTTCACTTTCCTCCAATAATAGTTTCCTTACCTGTATTACGTTGTGGTAGGGTCCGTCCAGGTGGCGCCATTGTCGAAGTCGTCAACCTGGGCAGCCATGTTGATTGTTTTGGTTCCACACGTTTGTGGGGCGTTGACCCCAACGGACGCCGTGGTAATTGTTCCTGAAAATGAAATTAATTTTGAAATTAATTTAAACCTACCATGCCTCTATGTAAGTTAATTATTAGTTAAGTTAATTTAATGTAAACAAATCGGCGTAACTCGGAAACGTGGCTGGGCTCCGAGTTTTCGGTGATGGCACGGACCTTTTCTGCTTGGGGTGTGATGCCCGCTGCGGTGACTGTGAAACCCAAGAAATCCAACTGAGAGACTCCGAACACGGATTTGTCGAGATTGATAATGATGCCATATTCGCATAGGCGTTCGATCAACTTCCGCAGGTGAGCGCGATGTTCTTTCTCCGAGATGGAAGCGATGATGAGGTCGTCCAGGTACACGAAGACAAAATCGAGATCCCTGCAGACGTCATCCATGAAACGTTGGAACGTCTGCGGGGCGTTACACAGTCCAAACGGCATCCGGGTTAATTCGAATAACCTAAAAGGCGTAATCACCGCAGTTTTGTGTACGTCCTCATGTTGCACGGGAATTTGATGAAAAGCCCGGACCAGGTCGATTTTTGAGAAAACGGTGCACCCGTGGAAGTTTGCTGTGAAATTGTTGATAAGGGCCATGGGGTACCTGTCAGGCACTGTGGAGCGGTTGAGGGCATGGAAGTCGCCGCATGGTCGCCAGGAACCGTTGCTTTTCCGGACCATGTGTAAAGGGATGGCATAGTTTGATTTGAAAGGCCGACAGATACTTTGTTCGATTATCAAATTGTACTTGGCACGGGCGATTGCCAGTTTGGTGGGGCCCAGATTCCTGGGGCGTGCTTGCACAGGGGGTCCAGTGGTCTCAATGTGGTGTCACAGAATGTTTGCGTTCTGCCAGTGAGAGAGATTCACGGGTAAGGTCGCTGAATTCCCTCAACAGGATGACTTATGGTGAACTGCCATGTACCACAGAGATGGACGTCGTGGGGTACGGTTCTAGAAAACCCACGATGAAAACTTGCGTAGTACCATCCCTTAAGCGGCCATGTGTGAGATCTGAAAGGAGATGAAAGTGACCAATGAAATCAGCCCCAAGGATTGGTTTTGTGACGTCCGCCACGATGAAACGCCAGGTGAACCTGCGGCGGAGGTTTAAGGATAGAGACACGTCAGGTGTGCCATACGTGCGTATCTCTGTTATGTTAGCAGCAAACAATCTGGGAACACCAGGACAGGGGCTGGGTATGTCGGACGGGTTCGGAGGAATTACGGAGACGTCCGCGTCGGTGTCGACGAGAAAGCGCATACCCTTGGTTGTATCATGGACAAAAAGGCGACATGATGAAGTTAAGAGCCCGTCGGTGGTCGCGACTTCCGTTGGGCAGGCTAATTTTCCGAAGCCGATGGTTGTTTCCAGGAACATGGTTAGTGGCAGTTACGGGCTTGTTCACCAAATACCTGGTGGTAGTAACAAACAGCTAAATTTGGGTCGAAACTTCGGCGTTGGCTACGGCTGCGATTGCAGCGTGGTGGCGTGTATGACCTTTCACGATGCAAGCGGCTACGTCTAGAACCGACGCCTAGTTCCTCGATGAGCCGGTAGAGGTCGTCCATTGTACAGCCAGTTTTGTCCGAAGTTGAACTGGTTTCGGTTAGGGTTTGTATGGCAGCTACCGTGCGATGTTCTACCAGGTCCAGTACACGGTCACCCTGTCTGGCGAGGTTGTCAAGGTCCGGGTCATTGCTGAGGACCAACACGTTCTAGACGTCGGGCAGAAGTTGTTGTAGGAACAGTTCCCGAAGAATAGCAGTTGATGTGTTTGGCCCGGCTTGATAGCAGAGGTTTTGCAGAAAAAGGGATAGCTTGGAATCGCCCATGCAAAGGCCGTTAAGAACCTTGCAGAGCTTGGTGTTGTCAGCCTCGCCAAAGTTCTTGATGATTCGCTCTTTGGCCCTGCCGTACATGTCGGGGGCTGTTTCCGTAAGAATGTTGGAGATGCAGGGCATCATGGACTGGTCGAGGGCGTCTGCGGGGGATGAGTCTCCAGGCACAACTTTGGTGTCAGCTGAAGCCTGATGTGGTGAGCAGTCCATAGAGACTATAGAGGCGCGGAACATCTCCTTGAGGTCGTCCATGTCGGCAACAAGTGCAGCAACGGTTGCAGCAAGTTGTCCGGGATCCTCTGTGGAAGTCATATGCGAATTTATAAAACTGCGGAGGGTGCAGAGGTTTCGTCTGCGGAGATTTGTCTGCAAAGGTTCGTCTGCGGGAGTGTACGTCTGCGGAGGTCCATCTGCGGAGGTTTGTCTACAAAGGTTTGTCTGCGGTTCGTCTGCAGAGGTTCAGGAGGTTGCGGATGCGTGACAAAACAACAGCCTCTCGTTGTTGAAAGTAAAGTTGACATACTGCGTTTTGTGTTGGCCTGCCATGACGATGTCCTAAGCCTAGGTCCCACAATAAGTGGGCCCTATATACAGCTTTGAAAAATGCCTAGGGCCGGCCATAAAAAGGCGCAAGCTTAAATTTTAGTTATTAAAGTTTATTTAAGCATATATTAGCTTAATGCCGTTAGGCATATTCCAAATATATAGGGCCCTGATCAATCCCTCCACTTAATTTTTTCCAGTTTATACATTTTTTGAAAAACTTTAGCTGGTCATTTATACAAAAAAAGGACCTAAAATTACGTCAATTAGGGTGTGATTTGTAACTGGTCATGTAAAATGAATTAATGACCAAATAATGACGTCCAGGGGGTACGTTTTTTGAAACAGTTATTTAAAAAAAATGACCAAAAATGATGTCCAAGGGGGACGATTTTTGAAAATGGTCGCTTACAATCTGCTGAAAGTGCCCATAATATATACATTTTACGAGAATTAATGTTCAGGTAACGATGCATATTATGACTTGATTATTGCTATAATATATTAATCTAACTAAATAAACAAGTTAGATGAATATATTCTGTGAATTATAACATTAATTACGATTTTTTTTTGCAAATATACACCATAGAACCGTGCTGCACAGCTTGGGAATATACCTACAATTAAGTTGAACAAGTTTGAAATTATGTTGCTATATGGCTTGATGCTATGGCATCATTTTAGGAGGATGACCTGGATACCATTAGTTATTTTCAATAATTAAGGTATCCAAAGCCATACTTGTGCCCTAATGTCATGGGCCTAAAAAAGTCTCAAATTAGGCCCTATAATAACATACGCCTAAATAAGTATTAAATTAGGCCCTAATATCTGAATAATGCATGATACCCAGGTAGCAAAGTTCGTCATTTAGACGTCATTTTTTTGGTCAAAAATACGTCATTTTTTACCCAAAAAATGACCAAAAAATGACGTAAAAATGTCATTCAAAAATGACGTCTTTGGGACCAAAAAATTGAAGAAAAAATGACGTTTTATGGACCTAAAAATGACTAAAAAATGACGTCTTTCATGATCGAAAAAGACGTCATTTTTGATCAAAAAATACGTCATTTTTGAACAAAAAATAACGTCTTTTTTTAACCAAAAACTGACGTCTTTAGAACCAAATTAAGTGAGGGTATACTGATATTCAAAATGTATCTCCCCCTCCCTTGTAATGTTTAGCGAGGGTGTGTCCATTTAATCTCTTCTTTCCCTCCCCCTTTCCCCTGTTTGTAACAACCTATCATTTATTATTCAGATATTTAGGCCTAGGATATTAGGGCCAAATTTAAGACTTTTAAGGCCTATGATGTTAGTTCCTGATTAAGACAAGTATGGCTTTGGTTACCCCAATTAATGAAAATAACTGTGGTGGCTCGGGCTTACCAGAGGACGGGATGATGTCATGACTTCCAACAGACCAGGGACACTGACCACTGCCCAAGGCCATCTGGCTGACGTAGTGGTCAACACTCTAAGGCTCTTTCTCTTGGCCACCAGCTCTCGACGAGGTGAGTCCGAACTGTGAGTAGCCCTCCTGGCCACTTTGAACTTTCATTTTTTTTTTCTTTTTTTATTGCGCTCGTTTTTTTTTCTCGACGCGCATCGCCTGTCACTCGTCCTGCACCCATTTTTGGACTCATTTTTTTCTTCATTTAACTATCTTCTACATAACATTTTTTTCTTGCACAATTTACGCATTTTTGTTCGTTTTCTTCAGCCTCCCATCGGCTCTGTGACCCACGTGCTGCATCTTCTTTGTCCCGACGCCATCTTGCTTTCGGCCACTATCTTGTTTTTACCAACGCGTTTCCGGTTCCGCTACTTTCTGTGCGCCAAAATTTTTGTTACCGTTGAAATTTGTTCCACGTCATTTTTTTCCCCCCTTCACTTGCGGCGTCTGCACTTAGCAAAATTATAGTCTCAGAACTTCTCAATTGGTTGCTTTCTCTAATAAACTTGAACAGTTGTTTTTTTTTACTCAAGTAGCTTAATTTTGGTACTGGAACCTACCATCTTTTCACTTCACAATTCCTGTACCACCTGCCAGTGAATTCGTTACCGTGCGTGGAGATTGTTCCAGAGCAAGTCACGTGCGTTTTTTGTCTGCTAAGTATTGAGTTTTTGGATTTTCAATCACAATTTTTAACAAATTTTTTTTTCGATATTTTTCCATTGCATTTAATTCAAATCTTTCTAATCGTGCTAAACTCCCAATATATTTTTTAAAACAAAATGGCAGAGCAGGAAACTCTTCTTTTTGATTTTTCGGTTTCCGGTATTGAGGCAAAACCGGACGAGCCTCAACCAATCTCTCAGTCTACTCCCAAAATTGACAATGTCACGTATCGCCCCCCACCATTTTGGCCTCAACACATTGAGGCTAGGTTTGTCAAGCTTGAGGCCAGCCTTAAGACCAACCGCGTCAACTCGGACTCTGGTAAGTTTCATGCAGCCGTGTCTGCCCTGGATCACAATGCAATCAACAGCCTCATGGACTTGCTCATCGCCGCGTCTCCGCAGACCAGCTATGAGACCCTTAAACAACGTCTTTGGAAGATGTATGGGCCGTCCGAGTATGCCCAGTTAAACAATGTCCTATCAGACAGGAGATGGGAGATTCCAAGCCCTCTATCTTCCTGTCGTGTTTGCGGTCACAGGCATCCACGGTCGGGGTCACCGACAGCTCAGTGCGCCACCTCTGGTTACAGCGCCTGCCAACGAGTGTGAAGATGGCACTGGCCCCTTTTTACAATTCTACACTTGAGGACCTGGCAAGAATAGCCGACCAGGTTTTTGACACCTCCACCTCGTTGCCTCCGGCTGTCCACCAGATCTCGCCAGCTCCTACCACTTGGGGTCCCGTACCGCAGACAACTCCGCAGCTAGAGCTGGCAATCAGCATGTTGACGCATCAAATCTCTGCCATGAACACCCTGATGACCCAGATGGAAGCGCGGTCCAACAACCCTGCTACCCAACGTTGGAGCCGCTCTCGCTCACGCGGTCCTCATGGTACTTCACGCTCTCGTTATTAATCTCCACCAGCTGACTTATCGATATGTTAATACCACACCAACTTCGGTGATCAGGCAAGACGTTGTATCCTCCCTTGCACCTTTAAGTCCTCGGAAAACTAACAGGCCGTCCACAGGAGATAGACACCTTTGGCAGCGGGCCGTCCTGTCGTCTTTTCGTTTCAGATTGGTCTTCGGGCTTACGTTTTCTTGTCGATACCGGCGCATATGTATCAGTCATCCCGCCTTCATCTGCACAACGTCGAATTCCTGATCAACTGGTCCTCTGCGCTGCCAACGGCACATCCATCTCAACTTATGGCGAGCGCACGCTCACGCTTAACCTCGGGCTTAAACGCGTCTTTCGTTGGGCCTTCCTCATCGCTGACGTCGATAAACCGATTATTGGTGAAGATTTCCTTAACCACTTCGTGCTGTTGGTTGATATCCACGCGAGCTCCCTTATCGACCGAGAACATCAACGATCTGTCGTGGGCTCACTCTCTGTAAGTCCCTTGCTCGGCCTTCGCGTTGTCCGCGGCCATTCTTGGCATGAAGCACTCCTAGCAGAGTTCCATGCCATTACCACACCGCGTACACCAATTCTCATCGAACACCAGGTCGAGCACGTCATCCAAACTTCTGGCCCTCCGGTTTTCGCTAAGTCTCGTCGCCTGGCCCCAGACCGCTTGGCCATTGCCAAGGCCGAGTTCAAATTGTTGCTAGATCAAGGCATTTGCCGCCCCTCGGAAAGCCCATGGGCTAGCCCACTCCACATGGTCCCTAAAAAGACAGGTGGTTGGCGCCCTTGTGGTGATTACCGGCGCCTCAATACAGCCACTGTACCGGATCGATACCCTGTTCCGCACATCCAGGACTGCGCTCTGTGCTTTGCAGGTTGCAAGCTATTTTCAACCATCGACCTGGTGAAAGCCTTTAACCAAATTCCTGTCGCCCAAGAAGACGTCCGTAAGACTGCCGTCATCACACCGTGCGGTTTTTTCGAATTTCCTCGGATGTCATTCGGACTTCGCAATGCTGCTCAAACATTTCAACGCTTCATCGACAGCATCCTGCGTGACCTGGATTTCTGCTACACCTACCTTGACGATATCCTGGTGGCATCCCGTGACGAGGAACAACACGCCAAGCACTTGAGGCTGCTTTTCGAACGTCTCTGTGCTAATGGCATCGACGTTGATTCGACGTCGATTTAACATCGATCATCGACCATTTAAAGCATGGACGTCGAAAGGATGAAGTCGACGTCGAAACTACCTCGTTTCGATGTCGAATCGACGATTGATTCGACGTCGATTCAACATCGATCATCAACCAGTTAAGACATCGACGTCGAAACGACCTCGTTTTCACGTTGATTCAACGTCGATTCAACATCGAACATCGACCATCGACGTCGAAAACGTGACAGAAGTTTCGTCGATTCGACGAACATATCGACGTCGATATGGACGTCGAAAAACGACGTCGATATGGACGTCGAAAAACGACGTCGTTTTAACGTTGTTTCGCCCAATCAATTCTGACTGGGTATAGTTCACTTAAAATGTGCATCCTAATGCCTGGTTCACAATGCATCGCCCGACGTCGTCCGTCGGGCAAGGCGGAGCTTAATTTTTTTGCAGAAAAACGTCATACGGTTTGACGGCGGTTGAAGTGTGGTTCACAATGGACCGACCAACGTCTAAACGTCCAAACGCCTACTAGGTGAAGCGCCGTCAGATCAGTTATAGCCCCCAAAATATTTTCTGTCGCTAGGTGGCGCTACTAGCAAATCTACACAATGGCGCATGCGCCATCTATCACGTGGTACAAATTTATAATTGGTTGACTGTCAAAGACGTCCAAGTTTGAATCAGTTCAAACTTTTTCAACGTCTTTTGACCTGGCGCAATTCGTCATAAACGCGTCATCATGTAGGTTGGCACACATGCGCAGATCGAGTGACGGTCAGAAAAAGACATCAGTCAATGCATTGTGAACCAGGCATTATTCTTTATCTCTAAAAGGCAAAATATCATGGTTTTTTATCTTTTTTACTGCAGTAGGCGAAATACTCCTCTTCACACGCCCTTGTTACTTTTTAGGGGTCTAGAATTATTTCAAATAATTTATTGAAGGCTTATATTGGGACTTAGCGGATGCATTATGTGGCATCATTCTTCAGTTGCCTTAGGCGAAAAAAGGTCGCGATTTTCAGTGCCGCCTATGGGATTTATGCTATATTCGGAAGTAGTACCAAACACCCTTAATTCTTCACTCTAAGTATTAATATTTTTACCCTAAGTGCTAAATATCACATTTGGGGGCTTTTAAACACCACCATGGGTGTTTTTCTTGAGAGAGGTGCTTCTTTACGCCTTTGGGTGCAAATTATCACCCAATTTGCACCCTAATTTTTAACAGTGTAGTAGAACTGTGTATATTGGCCTGGTATTGGCTTGATTGTTCGGACCAATATTGGCCCAATATTGGTTTAAATAAAGTAGAACTATATTGGCTCGAACGTTCGGACCAATATTAGTTTTAATAAAGTAGAACTATATTGTCCCAGTATTGGCTAGAACGTTCGGACCATTATTCGCCAATATTGGTTTCATTAAAGTAGAACTATATTGGCCCAGTATTGGCTTGAACGGTCGGAAAAATATTGATTTCAATATAGCAGAACCATATTGGACCAGTATTGGCTCGAACGGTCGGACCAATATTAGCCTAATATCGGTTTCAATAAAGTAGAACTATATTGGCCAAGTATTGGCTAGAATTTCCGACCAATATTGGTTTTATTAGCCAGCGATTGCCACTTTAACCAATATTGGTCCAACATTGGGCCAATACTGGTCTAATATTGAGTGCTACTTGGGATGGTATAAGTCCAATAACTCTGTGAACATGCAAAATCTCAGTTTCTTCGCCTCCAATACCGCCACATTTCGACACAATAGCTGTCGTTCTTAAGGTGGGTATCCACCAAAAGAAATTTACCACACAAAAAACATACACAACAAACATACACTTACAAACATTG
>JAQGBW010005728.1:0-11571 GCA_034698625.1 Julus scanicus
GTGCATTTGCAACATTTTGGAAATACTGTACGTGTAACATTTTGGAAATATTGTGCATTTGCAACATTTTGGAAATATCGTGCATTTGAAACATTTTGGAAATATCGTGCATTTGCAACATTTTGGAAATACTGTACATGTAACATTTTGGAAATATTGTGCATTTGCAACATTTTGGAAATATCGTGCATTTGCAACATTTTGGAAATATCGTGCATTTGCAACATTTTGGAAATACTGTACATGTAACATTTTGGAAATATTGTGCATTTGCAACATTTTGGAAATATCGTGCATTTGCAACATTTTGGAAATATCGTGCATTTGCAACATTTTGGAAATTTCGTGCATTTGCAACATTTTGGAAATACTGAACATGTAACATTTTAGAAACATTGTGCATTTGCAACATTTTGGAAATTTCGTGCATTTGCAACATTTTGGACATACTTAACATGTAACATTTTAGAAACATTGTGCATTTGCAACATTTTTGAAAATTTGTGCGTTTGCAACATTTTGGAAATACTGCACATGTAACATTTTAGAAATATTGTGCATTTGCAACAGTTTGGAAATATCGTGTATTTGGAACATTTTTGAAATATTGTGCATTTGTAACTTTTTGGAATATCGAGCATTTGGAAAGTTTTTGAAATACATATTGTGCATTTGCAAAGTTTTGGAAATACTGCACATGTAACATTTTAGAGATATTGTGCATTTGCAACATTTTGGAAATACATATATTTAGCATGCACCATGCGTTACGATCTGTACATGTTATGGAAAAGGGATGGCGAAAGCGTTTTTCTCCAAATTTGATTGAGTGAAAGGGAGAATTTTTGAGCGGTTAATTACTCCCTTTTGGAATGTTACTAATCAACCTTTATACCCGTTTTAATATTTTAAGGTCGTGCGCCAATTTCGGTTAATTCCAATGTCAAAATTCGGCTTTTGGGAGGATCAAAAATGGCGCTGGCAAGGGGTTATTACCAGGGCCACCACGACCTTAGTCGTCCACCTTGGCAAGAAAGATTTCAGAGAAATTCTAGCAAAACCTTGAGAATCAATAGTGCAAATTGGGCTCGGGCTTACATTTGGAGGTTACACCCTTAAGTAAACGTGATGTCTCATTACGAGCTTTTTTTTCTTCTTCCCTTATATGAACTTTTCCATAGCGTTGTTCGCATACCTGCCATTTCTGCCAGTTGTCACCGCCAGAGGGCAGCAGGGGAGGCGGAATGATGACGTCATAGATGGGACCACCGAGTGCTAAATTGCGGCTTGACCTGTGCCAATTTCGGCCGGGGTAATTAGACCCCTGAAATGAGGTCCCTTTTTGGGGTTTGAAAAATCTGTAAAGTTCGGAAAACATGAAAAGCGTGAGAACTTTACTTTGAAAATTGTTAAAATGCTAGTTTTTCAAAAAAAAAAAATACACCACCTACAGTATAATTGGACTCTATATGTGCATTGCATGTTTGACCCTAAGGGGCCATTTCATAGAACAGCTTATCTTAATCTGAAGCTTGTCGTTTTTAAATAGCCCTTACCCTCCTGTCCACTTCTGGCATGAACCTGTTCACTTTCATCTTTTAAGACACAAAAATAAGCCTCAACAGCTGTAATTTAAAAACATTAAGGCCAATCCTAATGCAATCGCCATTTCAAACCGAAATAATTTTTGTAATTAATAATTTAGAAATTGAAATATTTAGAAAAAGTAACAATCATTTCACCATAGGAAATGACGTGCAAAACGCAATCACTTTCTAACTTATGTATTTAGTAAAAATTCGGATATAACGAAAATCTTTTTCGGATGCAATTTGTTGCAGATTGTTTTATGTTATATCTTCAATAGATTCTCTTAATCTAACGAAACATTGCATTTTGTTTCTGGTTCAAAGAAGTTTTTTTAGGACGACATTTTTTTACACATCTCAATATTGGTCATTCAAAAAGCACGTCCCCAAAATTCCTTAAAAAATTGACCCCTTCCTACCCTTGTCCACATGACATCCATTTTAGACTACCCACCCCCTCGTAGACGTCCTTAATTTATTTTTTTATTTATTTATTTTTTTTTTGTGGAAAAGTAGGGTGTCCAGCACCCGCCTCGCTACCAATTCCACAAAATTATTCCACATGGAAATTTCTTGACTTTTTAGGGAAATTCCAGCATAAAATTGGTGTTTAACACAAAGTGTCGAAAAACGGTTATTTTCTGACACATTTCGATGTTTCCTGGCGATACACATGTTCCAAAAAACATGCTGGAAGTTTTTGTTCAGTGTTTCTTGTGTATGTTTCCTCTGGTGCATATTGACCTTAAGAACTCAATTAAACAGTAACTCCAAAAACTTAAAAGTACCATCATTAGTGGACGTCCATAATGGCTTTCTCCCTCCCACCCCCTGTCCACATGCCAGCAGACCCCCTACCCCCTCTTGAGGACGTCTGTTTTGAATGGCCCCTTACTGGAATATAGCAAATTGAGCAATGTAGCCATGTTATATAATGCAATTTAGCTCATATAACCCGTTATAGTTACTTTTATCAGTTATTGAGGTGCCATGATATTGGTATCATTGGGCATTACTGCTACATATATTTGGAAAGTTTGATGTTTTATGTCACTTGTTTATCTAATGAAACTGTTAATATGCCATCAATAGTTTTGATCTAATTTCGTTATAACCGGTTTTGAAGTAAACACATGATCATTCCTTTACTTCCGATAATCAACTAATATAAGCTTTTATAGAACTGTCGTTTCAACCCGAGGTCGAATGTATACAATACTAAATGATCCCCTAAAACACGGGGCCATTGAAAATAGTCAGCAAATGATGGATAATTCTGCCAAAATGATATATGCCCATTGTAAAATGGTATTTTCGTCGTTAGGGCTTAAGTTATTTTCGAACAGTAAATATACACCATCCAGGGTTTTTAGCCTGTGGTCATTTAGCAGTGCTGAAAATAGCATCTGCCCCCACCCTATACTCAAGGACCATCACGAATTATGGCTCTTTTGCCTATGGCGCAGTTTTTAAAAATAAGAAGGACCCTATTGATTTTGGGGCCCTTGCTGCTTAGGGGGCCGGGCAGCCCAAATTTTGAGTTAATGGTTCGGCTAACTTCACAAAAAGACAATCTAGTATACAGCGAAGAAAATGGCCGCCCTTGGGGGAGGATATTTTAACAGGTGTTCATTTCTCACCTTCCTGGTGAGGGCAAAACAAGTTTTTTTTAAAGTATCATTTCAAATTTTTCATTTTTACATTTGTTTAAACATATTTTAGCAATGTTGGACACTTATGTTGTGAAATATAAATCCTATTTGGAATGCATCGCCCATATTATTGTATCTTGTCACATTTTTCTGTTAGTTTAAAATCATTGGTTACATGTTCCATTAGTTATATGTACGATTAACATTCAGTTAAATTAATCATTGATTATAAGCTGCATCTAATCATTACAATGGATATGGTGGAAATCCTCGCTTAAATCCAGATATAATCTCCCATTAAATTTGACACTTCCGTCCAGTATATATGTATAGACTAAAAACAAAATTAAAAGCATCGTGTGATATGTCCACCCATCCGCCAGATGAAGCCATTGAACGCTATGAAGGACCAATAATTAATGTTTTGAATTTTTTGTCACCAGGTGGGACACTTTCCCCCCACGTGCACGTGGCTTATTATACCGAAAATTTGAATGATTGTTCAATGCTTCAATATGCACCAAAAGCAACCGTCACAGACTATTAATCAGTGAAATGTGGCCATTTCAATAGCTTTTTCCATAAGCCGTCGAGATTGATTGGCTTTGATGGGTATTGATTAATGTTGACACGTAGCGCCATACACCGGTTGATGGGTTAAGCTTTCCATTGGCCCTCTTGTGGTGGAAAGGGGCAAGATTCAACCATAGCCAAGGGATTTTTTGAATCAGAAATGTTTCAAAATGGATACAGTACAACCCCTCTTCAATAATATCCGTTAAACTAATATCCCCTCTAAACTAATACAGACTGCTGGTCCCAACTCGAGCCCCATAGTCAATCTAATAATCCTTCTAAACTAATACCAAACACCTAGTCCCATTAGTTAAGAGGGGTTCAACTTTATTTAGAATCTCTGGAATCCACCATTTTGAATTTTCACATGTCAAGGATGGTAATTTAAGTATAGATTTTGGTTTGCTAGTGCGCCATTAGTTTAAAAGGATGAATTATTGAAAAAGGCTGTAAAACAACCTGCATTTAATGGGTCGTGAAACCTAAATCACATCAATTTTTTGTATTGCCATAATTGCAAAATATCTGCTTCTGTGTACCATACCATATATCTGCGTGTTTATTGTTCTAGCTTCTATATAACATATTTCATAATAATTCACATTTTGGATATCTCACATTTGCTGTCTAAAAATGGTAGTTTCACTCCTATCTTCCTTATCACTCGTCGCCTTATCAAACCGTATGCTCGAAAAAGTCAAATTTCTAAATAATGCACACACTGAAACAGGATGACATGGCTTCGAAATATTTCCAATTTACTGCATTATAAAAAGTATTCCTTTAATTCTGCTGAAATTTAACCAATTCAGAAACATGAGAATGCAGAACACTACAACCAGAAATAGAAAGGCATTGGAAGTTAACAAGGTCATGGTCTCCAAAATCATGTTTTAGAAATAATTTTAAGAAATTTTCTGTATGTGTAGTTAATTGTTTTAGAAAACTCTGGAAAATTATCTACCACAGCCACACATGTGTCGTTAACCCATTTCTCGTATTACTGTCGTAAAGATCCGAGATGTCCCACACCTCATATTGAGATACAATACATGTGTATATGTTGGACCTGTTTTTAGTTTAGGACCATGTTTCACATATCCGTGCAAGATTTTGGAATGGGGAACTTGGGACGTAATTAAAATATATAGATTTTAAGACCGCCATGATTGAATCCATGTAGTGCTTTGGCCAATGGACAGAAAGGGTCGCAATCACTGACTGGATCGACACATGCTATAAAAACATGTTTTCATGGTAAAACATTTCCTGAATTGTTTTAAGTGCATAATTGTAAATCCTTATTATAGGCTGCGAATCGCTTTCTATTACAAACTACCGAAAGACCAACTTTTTTTGTGGGTTATATTTAACGATATATCTTTAAGCCCCTTCTATATAGTATGATTAGTATACCTTCGTTACTTCCGGAATGGAATAAAGTGCTTTTTGGAACTAACAAGATGGCAACCAATTTACGTAGATGCGATAACTGTTTCAGAGAAGCTCCATTGTAACATTTTAATAAAAAAACTGACTATTGTTTGCCTATAAATAATTCGAGTATCGTTTTTATTCATCCGTTTTTCCTTTTTTAGACCCGTAACGCGCTGTTTGGAACCGAAAATTATGGTCTAAACTTTGTATCACTTAATTGTTTCTGAAAGGCATTTTCTGTGGCGGTGGGAATTAATGTTTCAAATGCTCGGTCAAGCGCCCCCCCAACAACTCACTCCCTCGAGTTTTTTTTCACTCTTTTTTTTATAACCGTGGCCTACATAGCACCTATTCGGCCACTGTGCCATATTTTACGGCTAATCCTTCATTTTGAGCCATAGCCCTCCACCTGCCTGCTATTTTTTATATATAACGTCTACGTATATGGCAATCCGGAATGATTGGATACACTTATACAAATTATCTGAGGTTGATGGAGGTCACGTTTCATTAAATTTAGTATTCACTATCACTTAGCCTACACTTTTTTTCTTCACTTACAATCAGATAACTTGGCTAAGATGAATTTTTTGCTCGAATTAAACCTAAACATTTTTTGTATGGCATGGTAACTATGACACTGGTGTATAACACTAAGGTTCTAAGCAGTTTGAGCAGTGATATTAATACACCGTTTAATTGGGACAGAAGTTTATATCGGATAAATCTTAAAGAACAAAACTAAATCGAGTAGATTAGCCAAAGTTTTATTTGTTTATTTGAGACATGATAGCGTTTAAAACAGGAATTTATTCAACAAACTTTCGCCAAAAGTTATATGTTAGGTCAAGTTTGTCCTTCTTTTTAATGGAACCATATAAATGTATGATGTTTACTCCATTCCAATGAAGAGCCTAAATTATACGAAAGTTTAGTGTGCCACTCTGCGTACATCCCTGCCATTCAAATCAGGCCAATGAGTATTAGTGTGCCACTCTACCTATAGCGTTGCAGGGTGAACGTAGATATAATCTTTTTACTCCTTTCAAACAGATGGCCCAAAATTGTGCCAATAAGCACTAGTGTGCCACCCTGCAAATAGCAGAAATCCGATATGTTTCTGTTGGCAACCATCAGCACCATCCGTGGACATATTCTCCAAAAATCGGTAGTGAAAACTGTACGACGCTCTGTGTAGGTGGCGCTGATCGGTTCCCCGCCTGACCTCGGTTAAAAGCCCATAGGCCGCCCGTTGTAAAAGACAGGAACTTGGAACCATAAAATGATAAAATTCAAAATATTTTCGTTCAGGTTTTCATTGGGTCGCCGCCATAGTGTCCACGCGGAACAGCTAAGCCTCAGGACGCAGGTTTGATTAATTAATGTGTTGTTTTCGGCGAGGGACAGTGGTTTGGGTGGGCCCAAGATGGTCTCGTGCTATAGTCGACCCCAAAATTTGAAAAAAAAAAAAAGAAAATTATTCCGTAATAATCAATGTAAAACGACGGCAGCTGCAACATGGAGGGGGGAAGTACGGGCAATTATTCGGAGCGCTCTAATGGGATGACGTCACGTCCCCTCGCATGCGAACCCATTGAAATTGGGTTGGCTGTATTTGCATGTCAATAGGTCTAGCAAGAGGGGGGCAAAGGTTTTTAAACAAATGCCATGTGCAAATGAAAGATATTTGCATAATCATGGCTACATTTAGGGTTATGTTATTATTGGGCAGTGTTATTTTTTGGTCCATGTACAGTATGTTTCTAAGGGGTGTCACCATCTTGTTATTGAAGCAGGGTACATGGGCCTTGGTTGTCCAAGCCCAACAAATATCGACAATTGGGAAGCCAAACATACACGGCTGTTGAGAAACCGACGTTGTTTTGGAGTAGCCGCCATTTTTAGAAAACACCCTTCGTGAAGGGGTTAAGGGGTTGGCATCGGAAACGGTAGTTTGGATCCAGATGAAACTCCACATGGGGTTATTGACCCATGGACGGTATATATTTCAGGTTTCACATTCAGTTTCATATATTGATATTGCACACCCTGAGTCTGAAATCTGTGGGAACATTTACTAAACTTTTAATGAATGGTGTACGATCAATTGTTTCTGGTCTTAAAATAACGGTTTTGAAGGGAAAAAACTAAAACCTTAATTTACTCATAAATTAGCTAAGAATGTCCCAATAGCATTGTGCACATCACTGAATATTGTCTTACTAGGTATTCATGGTATAGTATCTGGAAAGCGGACCAAAATATAGTCTTATATCTTTGAGTTTAACAGCTTTCTATAAAACGTATGGACATACCTTGTTAGTGTAAAACTCACAAATGTTGTTGGTAAAGCATCGGGGGTTACATGTTAGCCCTATAATAATTGGCCCTACATGGGCAAATGGTATTGGGGGAGGAAGGGGTAAATACCACCAAGATATCATATCGCAGCTACATCATATGCAAATACGCGGCGCAAGATTAGGCACTGATGACATTTGTGAATAACATGTAATATTGCAATCGTACAGACCTGTACACATGAGAATACATATTTATGTAAAAATGGGATGAAACCAATAGTGTGGAAAAAACGAAATGAGGAATTATGTACATGTTTTAGCAATATATTCTAAATAACACTGTCTCGAAAGTTTAACCAAATACGCGGATGTTATTATAAGCATAAACATACCAAACATGTTCTTTTAAAATTTAAAACACTGATATTTTGGGATATTTTAACAAATTTTAGGTTAAATTAAAATGGAGGCGATAAATATGACGACCGAATTAAATCCTATACGTAGCTGTTTAGATTCGCCCATTGCCTTTTCACGTGTAGCTTTTTTCCGCTCAGTGCATTCCACTGTTTTCCAGTTTTCGAATATTGAATTCCAAATTCGAATTGCAAAATGGCGGCAGGTGAAAGCCAAAGCGAGCGTCTGGTATTTTCGTTAATAATGTTATAAAAACTGAAACCGTTAGTCTGAAAAACCGGGGTCAGTTAAGGCCATTTTGCGGACATCCTCACAATCGTTAAATTAAAACGATTTATAGAAACAACCGCTGAACAGCTGGAGAAGCGAAATGGACGATGTGCCGTTAAGCCCACGCATCGGAAAATGGAATACCGCCGTTCGATTGTACTAAGCCTAGAACACAAGATGTTGTACAGTGAGCATATTTAATGTTTTACATTTTACAAATAAGATTAGAGGAAGATCAAAATGAAAGCCGTATACTTTCGTTCCACGCACTTAACCAGTAAATAAGGCGAGTGGACGAGGGTTTTAAACATGAGTGCGCATCAGAAATTGCAGTTCTAATACGGTTAGCAACAACGAATAACACGTTAGTTACGCAAGTACAACAAGTTCGGGAGAGGTGCTGTCACTGTCTTTTAAAAGTCTTTTAACTTCAGGTTCTAGGTCTTTATAGGCCATAATATCATGTCGTAATTGGTCGTACAAGTCTTCGTAAAATACGCCATAAAATAGTGAACGAGAAAAGAAGATAAAGGGCAGTTTCCAGTTTCTCTATATATAACGACTTGTTTATGCTGAAATATCGTGAGATTCAACCATAATAAGAACAGGTTCTCCATATTTTGTAAGGAATTTATGCAGTCGGCTCTCAATACAATTTCCACTACAGACAACAGTGCGATATGTTAAAAGCTGCAGCTTTTAACATATCGCACTGTTGTCTGTAGTGCATGTATTTCATCACATTTGAGCATATGGATCGTCCCATGAAAGCCACTGTGGTCATTGCAAATAGGGTAAAATAACGAGTACTTCTACCACAGTGGTATATGTACAAATCGACCATTCTAATGATGGTTGGATGGACAGAAAAATCCATTAGAAATGTCTCCCGTCAGTTCGGGTATCTCTGATTCCCGTGTTTTTCCAATGCCTCCTCGCGCATTCCCATTTATCCTTGTACTCCTGCGTGTAGTAGGTGCCTTCTAAGGGGGATTCCCCGTTGCTCCCCCCTTATCCATTTCGTTAAATCGCATTTTTTTTAATTGCGTCGAAGCGTGCATTTTTTCTCACGTTTCCCCCCTAAACCTGGAAGAAGGGGATGCGATCCCAGTCCGGGTTCCCCTTCTCCCTCCCCCGTGTTCCCATGCAGCGCTTTGGTTCCCCCTTATATGCGCTTACACGCATTTTGATATAGGGGGATTTGAAAAATTAATTCCCCCTTCTTTCATCGTACCCCTGCATGCACGGATGAAGTGCTCGTCTCCCCCACGGGACACCCCCACCTACCCTCTGACCTAGGCACACACGTGCCCCTTTCCTATCGCATTCGCCACGCGTCTCCGCTAGGGCTTAGCCATCCTTAGCTCCGCCCCTTTCACTGCTGTGTTTACCAGACCCCCTTATTTCGGATGTGGCAACTCTTTGGATCCTCTTCGAGTCCTCCTTCATTTGCATGCATCTCTATCGACCAAATTGCCTGTGTTGCAAATATATTTTTTTATTGTGGCGACCCCCTCGATGCAACTGGACCCCATGCGCGTCTGGACTTTACCAACCCCGCGTCGGGACATCGGAAACACGTGTCATCAGTGGCACTAGGCCTACCACCCCCTTTTAGCGTTATAACCGAATTTGCGACTACTTGTTCAGACACGGGGGTTTTCAAACTATTTTTCATTTTTTTTTTTTTGCAAAATTGTTGCCTATCTGCTTTCAAGTTTTATAAATAAATATTATGCTCTGCTTGGTTTATTGTGTGGTCGTAGACTCGGGATACCCCCTGAGCTCGGTTTAATAAATTTTAGCCTCAAATCAGGAAACGCCATTATCGTAAGCTCAGATACATTAGCCAGGTTAGAGGTTGACATTTACTTGTTCCAACTTCCATTTAAGGATAAAACCCATATCTCCGTGCTGCAATATTTGGTAAATCACTCCTGATATAAACCAGTGCACCCATATCTGTTCTTACATGGATTTTTTGCTGTGTTCATGTATTTGTACTGTGTATTATGTATGTACAAGGCATGTTCACTACCATGTGGTTTTGAATAATCATGGGGAAAGATAGTATAGTAGTACACTACTTGTAGATGTACATATGTGTATACAAGTATGTACTGAACTGTATATTTGTATATATTTCAAATATTAAAAAACACTTAGTAAATTATAGAAAAAATCAGTTAATTTACCGTATTTCTTCTATTCAAGTTATTCGTATTATAATTTCAGTGCTACCAACCGGGAAAAAAAACAAGCTTTGATTGTAAGCAAATATGAATTTCTTAGTCAATGTTTTGGAATATTGAACAACTATTTCAATATGTATATAAATACCACGTTTTTAGATTTATATGGGGAAAAAAGTGCGTGTTAGAATATTTTCTAACAGTTTGTTATTATAAAAATACCGTTTCTGATAGTCGATATGACCGTTAGAATCGTTACTGGATGGATTGGGGTGGGTGTGTGTGTGGGGGGGGGGGGGATGAATAAACTGCAGTGTTGCCAGATGGGACTTAGGCAGCCGTTCATCATGGTTGCCTGTACTTAGTGAGGTGGGTACCAAACATTTCAAATTTTTGAATGCAACCACCGTTGCCCAAAGCAAATAGGGCCGCATTGGGGGTGGTCAAGGGGGGACCCATCGTTAGGTTTTTTTCGGGAGAGCCGGGTGCAGCTGCTGCGCCCCCTTCCGGTCCCCTCGACACGCTTCAGCCCCCGTCCGCTTGCCCTAGCACGTTCTCCGCACGCGTCGTGCTCTTACGTCACCCGGGGCAGGTGGTCGCCATCTTTCCCCTATTGTTTCCTCGCCCGTCGCAACCCCGGCCAGCACCTTTGCCTATTCTCGCACGTGCCAACGCGGTCAGGTCAAAGGATTTGTTTTGGAGTTTAGCATCCTTTTTTGACCCTTGACACGTACCGTATTCGGGGGAGGATAGAGTGAGATTAATTCTCGTCTCGTAACATTTACGAGAAAAAAAAAAGACATGGGTGAGACTGGACAATTAAGATCATCCATAAAACTACACACGGTAGGCTTATTGTTGGCCTCGGTGTTATCTCGAATATAACGGCAGGCTGTTTGACGTTGTTTTCATAAGCGTCTCAACTTCACCATATTTCGAGTGCAGATGCAGCCATATCTGAGATTGTAACGCTTTGATCTGTTATCAACTGCGACGTTTAGGTACATTCATTAAGAAATGGGAGGATTGGACGGGTAATGTCACCTGTTTTTTCTAAGAGCCTGGCATATTTTTACGAAATTTTGGATTTTCCAACTCGTATAGCCGGTTTTATTCCGCATTTATCCGCTTGTAT
>JAQGBW010005729.1:0-11571 GCA_034698625.1 Julus scanicus
CAGAATTCTGCAGAAATGACTCTTGCAGAATTCGCCACCATAATTCTGAAAAATACTTTCTGCAGAGATTAGGTGGCTGAATTCTGCACAATTCTGATAGTCATTTTTTGTATGGGATTATATTAGTCTTAAGTTAACTTACATAGAAATACTTGAATTCCAGAATCATAGCAGTATTTTCGGTCGTGCTTATCGAATAATAGCAATCCAAGTTCGCAGGATAATTGTCAGGGTAATTGGGACTCTGAATGGACCCTGAGGAACCAGTAACATCACCTGCACACTTTTCACTGTCTGTTAATTGGGATGATATAAAGCACAAGATTGGTATGATATGAAGTACAAGATTGGTATAATTTTTGTGATTTACTTAACAATCTCGAAAAATTGTAATTATAAATTACAACAACTATATTTTATATCAATTGGCTAAATATTTTAAATTGTTGTTAATAATATACAGTGTATCATATCGTTAGGCATTTAGGATCTGACCCATTAAGTTGATATAAGCCTTCCTGGATCAGAGCATATGGGTAGATGTTTAAAATCAATAGGAATATAAATATTTCAAACGGGTTTTACATATTTAATTATGTATGTTTTTTTATTGATAAGTTAAAAACTGCTTCTTAATTTACCTGTGAGTAAATGGAAAAATACATTTCTTGGCTTATGTAAAAATTTTAAAATTAGTAAATCTTGAAATCTTTACCGTTCGATGATGTAAAGGATACGTTGAATCCCTTGTACGAATTGCTACCATCTGCAGTAAATCGAACCAGAACTTGGTTGGTTGTTGCATTGATAAAGATATTATAGTATGTGCCAGAGTATCTACTGATCATTTGGTCATCGGTAGAGGGTCCGTCAAAGAAAGTTACGTAATCATATCCACTTTCCGTCTACATTGAAAATCGTTCGTCATTTTAAGAAGATTTAAATGAATCTTACATCGTGCCTCAGTAAATACTTGCATGCATGTCCACAATCTCAAGAAAAACCGAAGTGTCTTCGGGGGTAGTAATGATATAAGAGCAGTCTAAGTTGTAACCGTAATTACTAGGATAGCCTGGACTCAATATATATCCTGAGGTATCGTTCACGTTGTAGCCACATTGCTCTGAAACTGATAAATAATATTTTTGGATGTTATTTAGAACAAGATGTTTGTTTTTATGCATTACTTGAAAGCACAGCATATCTACGTATAAGCTTTGATTTTTTTAATGGACAAAATGCCATGGAATTTTCATGAAAAACCATTTTAATCGTTGAAAAATATTCTCATTGACGTACTCAAAACATGGAAAAATCTTCAACAAATTTATAGAAATGAGGTAGAATCCATAGAAGAAATATCAATTAACCTAACAAAAGTATTAAACTAAATTTGGTGATCTCATTATTTTACAATAACGATGGAGATGGAGTGTCTCCATTAATCAGGGAAATGTCCACAGATGAGTAGTTGAGGACAACATAATCATTAACCAACTCATTTCCAGTACTGGACAAATTTTAACCACAGATCTCAGACTCATATCAGGGCCAAAGGAGAATAAAACTTGAGATTTACAAAATATTGCATGATCTTCAATTCTAACGCACGACGTGATTTTCTGCGGGATTTTTGTACATCTAACGAAATAATATTATGCGGGAAGATGTGATAGCGATTTAACTTTTGTCCAGCTACGACTTACATTTAAATAGTAGTTTCCAAGCAAAAATTGTATGTTTATCGGATAATTGATTATTTACTATTATATTAACCTATGGAAATGGCAAAGACATGATTCCATTATTATTATTTTATTTATTTATATTTTTATTTTTATTTATTTATTATTTTTTTTTTTTTTTGGATTTGTTTCATTTTTGCTTGTATCGACCTATTAGATATTCGACAAACGATGTGAGTGTATTTAGCCTTAGCGTCAATGGAATGTCAACAAATACGATTTAGCCTTATCGAGAGAATCAATAACAAAATTACCTGAAATTTTGCAAATGAAAGCAAATGCGATGATGATGGCTGCGTTCATTGTAATCATGATGTCAAAGAGGATTTTAAAAACAATGGAAACAGTCGCCTACTGACTGTCAACGTAAAATACAAAAATGTAATTGATTTATCATCATTCAACTTGAGCTTATATACCGACTGATATATTCATCAAACTTCAAAGTTATCGGAAGGAACTTAGTTTTCCCGATATGTATTTCAATTTATTTTCGTGGAAAGACTTACTAGATAATGAAATAGGTTAGCGTGGAACAATCGATTTTCAAGAAATACTGTAACATAAATTTTCAAAATAAGTTATACAGACTTAAATTTCATAAATAGGTCAGTATACTATACACGTCTATTGTAAACCTAATGTTTCATATTTTCATAATTTAAGCGAATATACGCTCTCGTTTGGACGTCTATATAGACAGTGTTTTTAGAAAAAAGCATCATGGCCTTGAAATAATGCCATGTCAAATTGACAGAATAGTTTATATCTTATAAACTGCCAATCGGTAGGGATATCAATCATAAATCAAATAATGATTGCACATTGCACAACCGTACCCTGAATGATTGGTGGATTGTGTCAAACGTGGCACGATTCGAAAATTGTACAAATGTTCTATATTCCATGTACTTTTTTGCATGATTGTTACATTTACACAAGTACGCTGTTCAAAAGTTATATGAGAAACGTTTGAATGCTTTAATGGATAGATGCTAACAAATAAGTAAAATATTTGGATTTAAGAATTATCTTCGAAAAAATTGGTCTAAATACAGTTAAGCTGCATGCATTACTAGGACAAACGCTTGGAAAAACGTAAATTGTTTTAGTGATATTTAATGAAAATGAGCGTGCAAGTGAAAATTAAAATGAAATATTTTCTAATTCTTAAAAATATGTGCATGGAAAATGTTTTAAATTATTTTTGACGTTTTATATATAAAGGCAGTCTATTGTTCTTAACCAATTGGTTGGCTAGAAATAAAACTTGTGTAATGTGTACCATCAAGCGAGATGTCACTAGCCAGTTTATAATAGAAAGAGTATAGACAACGTTTGCAGATTTGTTTTAATTCCACAAAACGCTAGAAAGCGACACATCGACAAATATAAACATATTTGTCATTTTGTATCAGCCAAGAAGTTCGATTTTGAACTGATCTGATTCAAATTTATCAATATCATAGTGTTACAACGTTGTGTTATCTTTGCTGGCAATATTACGATTTTATCATTAGTGTTACTTGGCTACACCTAAATGCATGGGTCTGCATTTATTAATAGTAAATGTTCTGAGATGTGTTAGTCTGTTTTCAAATGGGTACTTCAAGAATTTTTTCAATGAGAAAGAGCTAATGTTAATTTTATTTAACTTCTAATACAATGCTTAAAATTTCTCACAATTTCGATTTGTTTTGGTGATTTGCACTTGGAATTACGTAATAACGCAAATAATATGGCACACAAGAATTATACGCCACATTGTAGTTTTTAAATAGTGTTGGTGATAAATTGAAGAGAATCCCTCGTTATTTTAGATAAATAAAAAATGAGGAGAATGTTTAATATTAACGTGTTATATTGAAAGGGATTGCGCTTAAAAGTATATTTATTTTTCGTTTATTAAATCTTTCTGTTCAATTCTCCATTATATTATTACAAACATGTATTTATTACAAAGTCGGAATTTCTTCAAAGTTGAGTTGTTGTTAGCAAACATATTTGTACTTTTCTAGTTAAAATGTCATCGTGATCTGCAGCGAATGTATAAAGAAACGTGTGTTTTAATACAGTATTGCACGTTAATCGGCCATGACGATTTTATTATTTGTCTTTGTGATGTTTATGTATGAAGTTTCAATAATTGTAGAATGCTATAAATAAATAATTGAAATAGTTGCATGGTGTTTTATTTAAACGGGAAAAATTGTGAGATTACATGAAAAACGTAGTTTAAATAATTGTAGAAAAGAGCATTTAATTATGCGTTTTAAAATAAATACTTTATTTCATATTGATTATATCATCGAGTGATGTAGTTTACAATATATTATATGATTACAGTATATTTATAACATTCTTCCTTCATTGAGATCTTGAAATCTATAGGTTGTCTTCTTCATAATACCCTAAAATTGAAATTAAAAACAATTATTATAATTAGTAGCCAGTTCAAAGGTATACTTGTACTATACAATAGATGAACATATAGATGTCTTTATTGGCCTAGACATTATATAATTTCATTATTTTAAGCATGGCGATACATGAGATTATAGTATTGATGACATTCAATACTAACTTGTAACGTAATTTATGACGAATCCACTATTATAGCTTGTGATAATATCCGAATGAAATGTAATCAGAACTTGATTAGATGAAGCTTGAAATTCTTGCATAGTCTTAGTCCCGTTTAATATGGCCAAACGTTGGCTATTTTCTGTAGGTCCATCGTAGATGATAACGTTGTCAAGACCGCCTGATGTCAACTACAGGAAAGATAACAAACTTTGACATTCTTTATTTAAATTACTTTGATGGGTGTTTTTTCAAAAGCATAGTTTAAAAATATATTTTGCCAAAATTACGAAACAAAACATCTAAAAAAGTTTGATATACTCACATCCACATAAACCACGGTGATATGAACCTTAGATAATTCAGTTGCTTCGATATGATACGAGCAATCAGCGTTTTTCGGGTAACTGGAGATAGGAAAGCCCGGACTGTATATTGTACCGAAATCACCATAAAAAGTAGTTGAAGTAGGGCATGGATCTGCATTAATTTAAAAGAAACGAATTGAATATAACACACATTATGAATGATACTGACAAATCATATTTAAAATTTACCCGTGTTGTAAGAAATATTAAATCCATCTCCTTCATTTTGCTTGTCAGAGTGAAAATGGACGAAAACTTTATTTGACGAACTGATGATGTCATGGACTGGTCCTGAACCACATAATTTGTTCATGCTAGTAGCATCTGATGATGGACCATCGAAAACTTCAACGTAATCATTTTCGCAAAGTGAAGATGTTTCTATCTGGAAAATAATGAAAAATAATTTTTTTTTAAATTTATTAGCAAATATTAATGATCAGAAAAATTGTTCTAACCACTATTACTAATTAGGAATGGTGAATTATGCAGAAATTGTCCATTGCTGCATTTCTTTTGCACGCCTTTGTGCCAATAAACATTTAAAACTTTTTAAATGTTTATTAGTTGTAAAAAGCTTGAATTGCTAATATCGGTGCATTTTGCATTAACGTAAACATGCAGTATACCGCATATAAAGATATACACTTTTATGCATTGTCAAACGTGTTTAAAAATACATTTCATGGTCAGTCCAACTCCTTAAATTGGCTGTTTCCGAAGTCACTATCCTTACGTCGATATCTGCATGAAGCGTTAATTGCGTATTTGATGAAGTTGTGATGCTGTAATAACAGTCCGTGTTGTTTGGGTACGTATCAGGGTACCATGGACTCGTAATAACTCCGGAATCAGAAGTGAAGCTACCCGCTGGACAAATCTGATCTATGTATACAAAGTTAAAAATACTGTAGTGTCTGAATGCAGGGAAAGAGCAATATATGGAGTGAATATGTTTTTGTGGACGCAAATTAAAATAATTACATGTATAAATCCAAATTCATACCTCTTTCTGTAAAATATATGTAAAAGCCCCTGTTTTCGTACCCGTCGTTGTTAGAGTGAAAATAAATCAAAACTTCATTTGTTGAACCATAAACATAATGATCCAGTAGTTTTCCAGTGTATCTGCCAATCAATGGGCTGCTAGTGGTTGGCCCATCATATATCTTGATGTAATCGTAATCTGCCTCCAGCTATTTTAGTGCGAATGAAAGCGTCTGATAAATATAATTTCGTGAACAATTTTATTTATTGGCAAGGCTGTATATATAAATATATGGGGGTGTGGGAGGGAAATAATATTGGGGATAGACTCATTTTTAAGGTAAAAACGCCTTTTGTCTGCATTAAAAGTTTCCTGCATGATACTTGAGATCCTAAATACCTATATATTTGGAAAAAATAATCGGCATGGGTTCCGCACGTCGGCCATATGGGAATGGGACTTATAATGGGACCTAACCTTTCGACCATGTGGGAATGGCCCTAAGGTTAGGTTAGGTTAAATTAGGTAAGGAAAAAGCAAAAAATATTTTAAGTCCCATTCCCATATGGTCGACGTGCGGAACCCTTACCGAAATTATCCAATAATTTTAAATTCGTGATTTTTTTTTATTTCGTGGAAATGCTTACGTTCATGTCTTTGATGTCGAGATTAACTGCCGTGTTTTCGGAAGTTGTCACTTTGTATATGCAATTCTGGTTGCTGGGGTAGGGCTGGGTAGGATAACCCTGGCTGACAACCGCTCCATAAGAACCGAAGTTTTCTTCTTCGCATATTTCTGAAAATTAATGAAATTTTTATCATATCATTTCACAACTTATGTGTTACAGGATCCGGGATGATTTTTCTACACATTGTTCTTGCTTGCACATGGATCAAAATAAGAAATCGACTAACATGAAGTCAAACACATGATCTTCAACAAATATTTGTCCATACTATGTGTCTGTCATCTCATACATAAACTCCAGTTTGTAAATTCTTTAATATTTCTAACCTTGTTCCCAGAAGTTAATTTGAAATCCATAATAATGGTCAGAGTATTCATTACTTGAGTCAGAGTGAAAATAAACAAGAGCTTGGTTGGTTGATACGTATACTACGTCAGTAAACAATATATAACCAGTGAAGTTTCCAATTATGTTGTATTCAGCTGTTGGCCCATCATAAATTATTACGTAATCATTATTTTGTTCAACCTAAAGGAAGAAAATAAATATATTTATATATACACATTTTAATTTGTAATTAAAGATATATTGTAATCTTAAGTTAACTTACACTGAAATAAGGGAATCCCAGAGTCATAGCAGTATTTTCGGATGTGGTTATCGAATAATAGCAATCTAAGTTCGCAGGGTAATCATAAGGGTAAATAGGACTATTAATCAGCCCTGAGGAACCAGAAAAATCGCCTCCACAGGGTTCTGTTAATTGGGATGATATAAAGTACACGATTGATAGGATAAAATTGATGGTATTTAGTGATTAACCTAACAATCTTAAACAATTGTAATTAAAAATCAAAACAAATATTGTATATCAATCGGCTAAATACTTTAAATGTTCTTAATAATCTCATATCGTTATTCATTTAAAGTTGATATATAAGCCTTCGGGAAGCAGAACTTATGGGCAAATGTTTTAAATCAATTAGAATATAAATATTTAAACACGTATTCTATATTTAATTATGCATTTTTTTTAGTAATAAGCTAGTAAAAAACTGCATTCTTAATTCCTTGGCTGGTGAAAGACTTATCAAAAAGTGAACCTTGAATCGTTTACCTTCCAGTACTGCTGTAAAGGATACGTTGAATCCTGAGTACGAATTATTACCGTCTGTTGTAAATTGTACCAAAACTTCGCTGGTTGTTGTTGCATTGATAAAGAAATTATAGTACGTGCCAGAGAATCTACCGATCTGTTGGTCAGTGATAGAGGATCCATTGTAGAAATTTACGAAATCATGTCCACTTTCCGTCTATAGATTGAAAATCGAACGTTATTTTCAGTGGCGGCTCGCAGAAAAAATAAGTGGGGGTGCTGCGGAGTAACACTGCGGCATAATGCTGTGAAGCACGCCAGCCTGACTGCAGGAGCGACAGTCCTCTCTCTCCCTCGCAGCCTGGCGTGCAGCTTCCTATATGCGCATGCGCACAATAGTCAAACACCGCGCCGCTGTAGCTGTAAAACGCAAAGTTTAATACAATTTTGTTTTAATCTTTTTTCATTAACTGGGTGATGGCTAAAGAATTAATTAAATAATTTCAAGAATAGATTAATTAAATAATTTCAAGAATAGATTAAATTAAAAAGAATTAAAGAAGAAAAGACTCATTATATTGAATGTTATCGATGATATCCAATGATTGGGGGTGCTGCAGTTTCACAGTGCTTAAATCTTATCGGGACTCGGTTAATACTAACATGCATGTCCACTATCTCTAGAGAAACCCAGGTGTCATCGGGTGTGGTAATGATGTAATTGCAGGTTATGTTGTTGCCGTAATTACTAGGATAATTTGGGCTCAATATATATCCAGAGATATCTTGCACGTCGTCGCCACAATATTGCTCTGAAACTGATAAAAAACAATCTAGGATATTGTTTAGAACAAGATATTGTTCATAAGTATTTATTGAAAACACAGCATATCTAGTATGTATAAGCTACACTGCAAATCAAAATAACTTGAAACAAGATGCGTTAGCATCTTGTTTTCTTGTCCACGAGATAATATGCACCTGAGGATTATTAATATTTTTCCTTATTAAATTCAATCCGGATAGAATGCATATAATTTTAAGATGCATTTCAGAAAATAGTGTCTTGTATGTACTCAGGATATAAAAAATGTATAAAACATATTTATTTATTTATTTATTTACTGTTGCTGATCAACATTACAAAAAAGACGATCAACCAACAATTAAAACACTCAAAGAGCACTCAAATTAAGACAGAAATATCACACCTATGAGTAAAACAGCATCGCTCATACAAAACCCACATATAATAATTTGCATAAAAATTTCAACACCAAATAAAAAAGCAACAGTACTCAATCCATGCACCAACCAACAAAACATCTTTTCTCTAATTGCCTGATATCATACATTTTTTCAATTTTTTCCTCCAATGCCTGCAACCTCCCACACATTGTGTGTTCAGATTAGTGTCTTAATTTCAAATGCATTTAAAAAATATAGTTAGATATTTAACTTGGCAGTGAAGCTACCGATTTCAATTTATGTCATTTTTTCTTGATATATCGAACTAATATATACGAGGGCTAATCAAAAAGTTCTCGGACTTTTTTAAAATTGCGCGACAAAGGAGCATCGGAGAGCGGTATGGTTGGCAGCATTAGTTGCTGTGACATTTCCTGAGCTCAGCTGTTTTTGTAAATTCTCTATACAACATTCTTTGCTGTGAAGTAACAGACATTTTTGTGAAACAAGTTTTTTGCTTTTTGTGATTTTTTGTCAAATGAATCAGAAAGACGAACCATTTGTCTCATGTTTTGTGTGAAGTTGGGTAAAACGTTTAAAGAAACTTTTCAAGTTCTTTGCAAGTTCTATTCTGCATTGCTCACTCACGATTATTGCACACAAAAGCGCATGACCATCGTCCCCCACCCCCATACTCACCTGACCTGGTCCCTGCAGACTTTTTCCTGTTTCCAAAACATAAGAGACCCTTGACAGGGCAGATTCAACTCAACAAACGAAATAAAAGAAAAATCGCCAGAGGAGCTGTTACATCATCCTAGATGATGTCTTCTCAGAGTCCTTCTAGCAGTGGAAACTGTGGTGAAAGAATTTATAGTTTCCCAAGGGGAGTACTTTAAAGTGGACAACGTTCAATAATAGCTTGTAAATATTTTTAGTCAATTTAAAAAAAAATAGTCCTGGAACTTGTTGATCAGCCCTCGTATATTCGACAATCGACATGAGTGCAATTTACAAAGTTAAACAAATTATTTTATAAATAGTTGGTTCCATCAAATATGTGGCTTGTATATGTAGCATGTAGCGTCAATTGAATGTCAACAATTCGATTTAGTCTTATCGAGGGAATCAAAAACAAAATTACCTGAAATTTTGCAAATGAAAGCAAATGCGATGATGATGGCAGCGTTCATTGTAATCATGATGTCAAAGAGGATTTAAAAAACAAGAATGGAAACAGTAGCCTATTGCCTGTCAACGTAAAATACAAAAAATATAATTGATTTATCAACATTCAACTTGAGTTTATATACTGACTGATATATTCATCAAACTTCAAAATTATCGGAAAATCGTTTCAAAGTCTAGTTTAAATCAAAGTTTTCCCGATATATACTTCCATGTATATCTTCGTGAAATTGACTTACTAAATGAGGACATAGATTAACCCGAAATAATCGAATTTCAAGAAATGATGTTTATGATATTTAAGTTATACATCATAAATATATGCTAGTGTATACATGTATGCTTCATACTTTCATAACTTTAGCGAAGAACTATAATGTATGCTCTCCTTGGACGTCTGGACAATGTATATATAGCATATATGGAAAATAGCATCTTGACCTTGTCATAGTGATAGAATATATGGTTTATATCTTATAAACTGCCACTCAATATGTCAATGATAAGTCAAATAATGATTGCACATTGCACAATCGGATACTGTATGATTAGGTGAATTGGATGGATTGTGTTAAACTTGACAGGATTCGAAAAATTTACAAATGTTTTATATTACATGTACTTATTTGTATGGTTGTTAAATCTATACAATAGCAATTAAAGTAAAATTGAGTACGGTGTTCAAAGTTTATGAGAGACATTTGAATGCTACAATGAATAAAAGCTGACAATTAAAAAAAGTATATGATTTAAGAAATATTTTCGAAAATATTGTTGTACATAAAGTTGAGCTGCATGCATTACTGGGGCAAACGCTTGAAAAACTAGTTGTTTTAGGGATTTCACGTTAAATGGGTACTTCAACAATTTTTTCAATGAGAAAGAGCTAATGTTAATTTTATTTAGCTTCTAATACAATGCTTAAAATTTCTTACAATTTCGATTTATTTTGGTGATTTGCGCTTGCAATTACGTAATAACGCAAATAAATACTATGGCACACAAGAATTATACGCCACATTGTAGTTTTGAATAGTGTTGGAAATAAATTGAATAAAATCCCTCGTTATTTTAGATAAATAAAAAATGAGGAGAATGTTTAATATAAACGTGTTATTGAAAGGGATTGCGCTTAAAAGTATACTTTTTTTTCGTTTATTAAATCTTTCTGTTCAATTCTCCATTATATTATTACAAACATGTATTTATTACAAAGTCGGAATTTCTTCAAAGTTGAGTTGTTGTTAGCGATCACGCCAATATAGCTACCTTACATGATATATGCCTTGTTATGAGCTGAATGATTTGCGAGTTGATGATCGAGATCTTTTGGAGTAAACATTGTGCGTTACAATTAAGCGATCTTGTCAATTTTTTGCTACTTGAGGCTAATGTGGCATTGATTTGTGTGTGACTGGAACTCACTCTTGCCGATCAGAATATACAAGCCTTAGTAAAATTTGTTTGCTTACAAACCTATTTGACTTATCATTCATAAATTGGTTTAAAGCAGCCCAAAGACCTCAACATCAAATGAATTTGAGAAGCAATATTTGTCTGCCTTAAAATATTTTTATAGTTGAAATCACGTTGCTTATACATCGCACCACGTTGTTCCTTAACTGATTAAAAATACGCTTTTATATTATTACTAGTCGGTAACCCGTGAAAATCACGGGAACTATCAATACTTCGATTGTACATGCATGCATAAAAAATATTGTAA
>JAQGBW010005730.1:0-11570 GCA_034698625.1 Julus scanicus
TGAACATGTTCAGGAATACAATGTTTCAGGTTTGTCTTGAATGTTTGCATGTTTTATGTTTGCATGTTTTATGTTCACTGTTCAATGTTCAATGCAGTGGATACTTAGCTAAATGAACGCTATTCAAGAGGCCTAGACTTGCCTCACCTTGGATAGTGGTAATCAGGGATGTATAATCTTTCACTGGGATAAAAGAGCTTTGGAGAGAAATGTTTCATTCAGTAAGTCTTGTTGCTGATCGTGTTTCAGAGCTCGCGAGGCACTTCGACAGTGCCTTCCCGACCAGCTGAAGGACACCACCTTCGTCACCTGCCTAAAGGACGACAAATCCACCAAACACTGGCTCACCCAATTGCTTAAGAATCTGGAATCTAACTCCACAGGCGAACTCCGTACTAACGTATAACAGTTGTCATGAACATTTCCATTACCAATGCTGATTTCTGTGATCGCCATCTCCATGTACATTCGTTGCCAATCATGATCTTCCCTCCAGTCCCAGTGGCTGCGCTTGCATGCCTGAGGATCACCCCTTTAGCAATGGGGGTGATTTGGTCACTTGTTTTCTAATCGCATTGCCACGAAATCCAGATTTATCAGAGGAAGAATTGTTGCCACGCACTGTGATGTAAGTTTGGCTCGAATTCCATTTTGCTAACTGTTAACTTGTGTTCAGCATGTTTGACAATAAATAACTTTTATTTCACGCATATGAGGCCACATTCAGAAAATTCGTTTTGTGATCTCATTTGGAATATAAGACTAAATGTAATATCAAGGATTACCACTACTTGAAGTTGGCATATTGATTGTTAATGAAGCTTGATGTTGCCCCTATGACATGTATTTAGTTGTGGTCAGTTCAATAGTGTGTATTACAAATGAGTCACACACAAAGAAGACAGGTTTCCTACACTCATCATGGCATTCCAAATGATACAATTGAACAGAAAGCCAACTGAAACAGAAGTTTTATTTCAACATTTGGCTTGTACCATAAAAATTGGAGAACATATTTACGTAAATTGTTAAAAAAAAATAACATTTCAACATTTTGTGAGCTCGAAGCAGATTTTGTTCTAATCTTGGGTGCAAGTATTCATTCCATTCCCTCTGTGTTGAAATCCTCTACCACGACAGGTCTGACAATTAGGCTGCCTTGGTGGCAAGAAAATACGTGTAACAGCGCTAATCGGCGTCGAAGCTCTCGGATAATACTTCTGGGTTTGAGGACGATGCTTTGTGTTTAAGAGTTCTGCTGCTTTGAGGTTTCCTGAGAAATACCAAATAAGAATTCCTTATATCTTTCTGTAAAATTCCTTCTAGAAATGTTCCAATTTTTAGATCTCATACACTTGTACAAAACAACAATCCAGGTATTTTGAGATTCTTATTTGAAAATAATCCCTAATCGCCTTACCAGCTTCAATGGCCATGTCAATGGGTAGAGTGTTATTCATCGTCTTTTTAGAGGGATTTGCACCTGTAAAACAATTTGGAGAACATACAGCATAGTTTCCAAAAAAAATATTATATGTCAGAAAGTATTTAGCCTTCAAATGATTTAAAATTGTGAGTCAAGTTAAGAGATTTTTGTAGGAATCTTATTACTAACTCAAAGCTCATTTT
This sequence comes from Julus scanicus, assembly GCA_034698625.1. Taxonomy (NCBI): domain Eukaryota; kingdom Metazoa; phylum Arthropoda; class Diplopoda; order Julida; family Julidae; genus Julus; species Julus scanicus. Next base: position 1,630 of record JAQGBW010005730.1, read on the forward strand.
TTACTCATTTTTTAAATGCATTGTTTTAAGAATTATGAACTTTAAATAAAATTGTTGCAATGTTTTGTATAACTTTGGGTGGGTTGACAAAGGTTCAGAATTAGCTAATGTACAGTTTCTGGTAATTTATACCTTAATTTTTGGAGTATGAATAAAAGCTTTGGTTAGGAAAAGGACAGTTCGACAAAAGTAAAATATGGGGTTATTCAAAAAAGCGATTTTACAGCTTTGGTCTTAACGAATTTTTACAACTCCAACCTTCCTCAAGGAGAAATTCTATAAGTTGTATGTCGCCATGGCTTGCAGCAAGGTGCAAAGGTGTGTAGCCACCGGCATTGACATCGTTCACAAAGCATCCTGGAAATTGAAATATGCTAGAATAACTTGTGTCCTCAAATCGGTAAGTCAAATTGATGATATAGTATTTATTTATATGTTTACTTTCGAATAATTTAGAAACAATATTTATTCTCTTATCGCAAGTTCTTCCTCAATATTTTTAGTTACTGGATGAAAGTTTAGAAAGAAATACTGGTACCTGCATCAATTAACTGCCGAAAAATCTTGAAATGACGATGAGGCCAATGAAAATAACCGGCAATAGCCAGGTACAATGGTGAATCTCCTCCGTTACTTCTTATGCTTATATCGGCATCTTTTAAAGCAAGAGAAAACGTTCCGTATAAATGCAACATTCTTTGAAGGTAAATAAAAGCAAGCAGAATTCACAGAAGTTTGAACAGCCATTGTGGATTATCTGTTTGTGTTATTTGTTATTTTGTCAACTAACCATTTTCTAAAAACGTGCGCACTAGTTTAGCATTACCTCCAATGCAAGAACTCTGAAAAATCGAACAAAAAGAACTCATCCTAACATCCTATTTTTTAAAAATACCTGTTAAATCTCCGCTCACCATCTGTACATACTATCTTACATCTTTACATGTGACACTTACCAAAAATATGGTTAACCCAACTTGTGGCAGGAAAAAGTTTATGTCCAAACCGTATTTGTGCACGATATTGATGCATTTCTGTGAATTACCAGGGTAGTGTGCAGCCATCTAAAGGAATTTGTGAAGTTTTTATTCGTCATTTAAATTTAAGGACAATTTAATAGTCTGCGATGCTTTTAGCATAAACTTTCCCAAGTCGTTTTTTAGCATTTTGGTTTCAAAAGTTTATGCTAGACTTTACCTTTGCTAGATTGCAAGCGATTTCCATGACTTGGCTTCTACTCAGACGTATTTGTGTGGATGGTGGCTTTGGTTCAGATGCTGTTCAATAATTATAACAAAATATCTGTCATGTGATGATTTATTACCTGATCAGCATGCAATTAGCAATCATACGAACAGTTTTGACAGTATGTAGGCGTACCTACTGTATATGCTGCAGCCTGCAGTACTGAAATACTCTTACCATAGATTTTAAAAACGCATCTCAGTCCATAAACCAGCATAACGACAAAAGTGGTTACCCCAATATAACCAATTACGGCATCTTGCGCGACTATAATCATTTTATAATGAAAACTAGAAAAACAAACTTCAAAATTTACGTTATTGCTAATATCGAAATTTACTTGATAATGTACTGATTTGCGTGTTTCAACCTGTCAAGCTACGATATCTCAAGCATCTATAGCGAAATTTCTGTCACCTGAATTCCTTCTCAGGTGTTCTAAAAGAAACAAACAAAGCGCATCGATTACATTTAGTTGACTTTTCATTACTTACCGTTGTTAAAATAATTATGAAAAGCGAAAAAGTGCGAATTCACTTACGTTCATATCACCCGCCATGTTGAATTTGTGAAAAGAATCCGGTCACCTGACCATTTCAACCAATGACGATGAAGATATTGGCCAAAAGATGGATGCTGTTGTGGACGAGTTTGTGGTGGAGTCGTCTTCATGCTTCGACGAAATGTTGATCAAGGAGGTGGAAAAATGTCCTACTCTGTACAATTCATCGTTGAGGGAACATCGGGATAGACAGAAAAGGAATCTGGTGTGGATTGACATCGGAAGAACTCTGCAGAAGTCTCGTGAGTAACTCAAGGCAGTGCGTAGCCCTAGTTTTGTGGACGAACGCGACGGAATCGGATGGATTTTCTATGCAATTTACTATCCAAATTCATGAGTTTCGCAATAGGAAATTAAAAAAAAGCACAATTTGTTTTCAAAAATTCAGTATGGTACATGCTTGAGTGTTTAGTTTAAGCATATTTTGAATGCGAATATGGTCCGTAATTTATCCGTCATTCGTTGTACTTCAAAAAATGGCGAAGAGATGGCGCTGTCTATATGGATACGAGATGAGGGGGTATACATATCATTTCCAATGGGTCAAATTTGCCAAGACATTCACAATTAAATAGTAAAAGTTTAAATAAAAGTTGTTTAAAACAGCTTAATAAATCAGCAAGGGGCTTCGTTTGTTATTTTTCACAATTGTTGATTTTAAAAAAATTAATATACAGGTTTGAAATATGTTTGGTAGTTAGATAGGCAAGTGGTGAGTGCAAAAATTCAAATAATGATTTAATAAATATTAGTTTAAAAAAAACTACTATTTTAAAGGGAAAAATGACAAATGAAGCCCATTGCTAATTTATAAAGCTATTTTAAACAATTTTTATTTTTACTTTATTTTTATCTAACTGCGAATGTCATTAGAAATTTGACAAATTGAAAATGATATGGTTGTATATCCCATTATTTCGGCAAATTCAAATGTTAAAATATTTTGTTCACAATACATTGTTTTTAAGAATGGATAAACAATAATTGTAACTTGATAATAATATTTCCTTGATGATATTATGGCTGCAATAATTGTTTGACTATACTGACAACATTAGTGCAACAATTTTGCTACTCGATCTTGTGTTGCATACCTATAGTTGTAACGAAATTAAATCATACTTTCGTTTGATATTATAATGATTGCATTTATGATAATATCGAACATGTACATTCCAGCTGGGGATTGTGAACACCGCTGGCGGTATCTGCGGGATAAATATGTGAAGGAAAAAAAGAAGTTAACTGACCCAGTATTTGCCAATGAGACGAAAAAACCTTGGCTTTACATGTCATGTGCACAATTTCTTGATCCATTTCTCAAACCGTAAATATGCATTTTTTTTTAATGATATTGTGAGCTTGAAGGATTTGTTAATTCAGTTTTTTGCTGGCAAACTTAAAGGCACCTAATAATGTATCTGATATATTTTTATTGAATCACCAATTAAGCTATAAATTTAATTAACAGCTTTTGTAATTATAAACCTGTGAAACCTGCACCATAGCACTGGTGAGCAAATATTGGCTATATTGTTAAACTTTGCTAGCAAAATTCAACAATGAATCAGTCAATTGTTACTTGACTTCAGTCGCTTGATCCCAATATCCTAAGCAAGGAAGCTTACTTCTGCTCCTCATATTAATTCACAGAAAAACGAGATCTCCTAGGAAGCACATTCCACGGGCATCCACCTCTAGACCCACCCGGTTGCGCAGGACTGCTCAGCAGACGCCTTTACAAACGTTGGCAGTCTTGTGCTCGCTACCCTCATCACCGACATTGGACAACTGTGGAACACAGAGCCAACTTTTTCCAGAAGGAAGTAATATGGACTTAAACGGAATGACAAGTGACTTGAACACTGTGATTACAGAATTACACCCTCAACGTAAAAAAACAATCCTAGGCGACAATAGCAAAACCCTGCAAGCACTGAACAGGGCAGCGAAGAGGACGGCATCCAGGGAGGAGCACTTCCTTCTCAGCCTCGTCAACAAGTTTGCAGCCTTGCCAGATGATTTTAAGGATGAGTTTGAGATGAGCACGCTCTCTTTATTAGCCAAGCTAAAGAAGAAGGCTGCAGCACAGAGCAAAGGTAGCACCTGAAAGCAGCAGTTTTCAAGAAAGTTAATGATAATTAATTCACCATTCTTTGAAAACATCATAAGGTAAGCATGCTTAAAATTTGTTATTGCAAAATGCACACAAATATAGGAATTTTAGTACAACTTTGCTGAAAAACTTCAGTAGTGTATTTTTCGCTTATTAATTGTATACAGCCGCTTGAGCATTATTTCTTCAACTAGTAAATGTACTGGTCAGCCCCATATTGGTTTTCATTTCCAGATAAACGTAATCTCCATTTCATGGGCATCAGCCCCTGGACCGCTAGTCTTGAACAAGGCTACGCTGCTGAATGTTGGCAGTCTTGTTCTCCCTACTTTCACTCTCAGCAACGAACATTGGACAACCCTGTAACATCCAGCCGGTCTTTTGCAGAAGGACGTAGCATGGTCATGAGTGAAATGACAGGCGATGATGTGATCAGCCTCGTTAACAAGTTTACAGCATTATCCGATGATTTTAAGGATGAGTTTGGGATGAAACCTATCTCTTTATTGGCCAAGTACAGGTAGACTTCAGTACAGAGCAGAGGTGGCACATGAAAGTAGTTGTTTTTTCAAGAAGGCTTAACATACATGGACGATAATATTAGGCTGCCTCATCTTCCGAACATTGCTAAGTAAGCACACTTGAATTTATTATTATGTTAGTGTTGAATAAGAGCATTATTTAACGCTAAGTTGTTATCAACACATACAGTATAGAACCTGTCTAAAAGCATACTCTTAGAACCGGTGAAAAATATGCTTTTATACAGGTTCATTTAGACACAGGTTACCCTTGAGAGAGGGTATTAATTTACACAGGATACAGTCGCTATTTAACATTCAATGGCAGTGCCATTACATAATCGACATCAGTCTGAGAACTATTAGAGAAATAACTGTTCAGATATGTACATATTAGAAATGGATACATCTTAATTTATACAAAAAAAAAAAAAAAAAAAAAAAAAAAATGCTGGTAGTGCAATTTTTAATGAGGTAAACTGATGTTAAAATTTTCCCACTTGTTTATTTCATTTTCATATAATTAAATTTCATTTAATCGATTTATTTACTAGTGGTACACAAATGTACTCCTTCCTCTCTTGACGTCTATAATAAATTATCAAAAAATGCAAACAATTCCAGAAAAGTATAATTTCAATACATATGCACTTAGTTTGTTTGTTTGTTTGTTGATTTTTAACGTGATGCACTTAGTAAATAGTTTGTTATGGAGAATATTTTTAAATTTAAAAATGGTTCAACCTGAAAAAAACTGCATAAATATGTGTGGCACATCATGAATGATTGGCTGGGTTCTGCCACTGTATTAATTTTCATGACTTTAGAAATAACATTTTGGTATAATAAAATGTGAATAAAAAAGTGAAACATGTGTAAAAAAAAAGCCTTGGTGGGGATTGAACCTGCATTATAGAAAACTTATTGAAATATCAAAAACGTTGTACTTCACAAAGTATTTAGAAACAATCCTTTATATGTGTTGAAAGGAATTTTTTTACATTGTACTGTTGGCAAAAAAAATGCAAGACGGCGCTCATAGGTATTTGGGAAAGTATTGCTAAAGGAAGCAATGTTATTGACCAGTCTTTTAACAGAAGATGCACCCGTTGAGCTAGGCCTGCATTCAACAATACATATCTCTATTTTTACAGTTATCACTTGGCTATGGCGGTTATCTCATGAAGCGATAACAGCTGGGCCAAGCACATATTAGTAGATGATAACGAATAGAAATTGAGTGGATAATGTGTGACTAATAAAAATTGCCAAAAAAAAAAACAAAAAAACCTCTAATCCCAATTGCCAGTTGGATTGAGCCCCAGTCATATTAGCTTAGGAAATATCTTGGCCATAAAGTGCTGCCCCTGACGTTTGGCAATCACTGACAACTTACTATTTATTATAACATTTTCTTTTTTTCTGAATTGTAATTTTTATATGTTTTTTTTAAAATGTGAGCTGCTTAATTATATGTGCATGTATAAGATGTCAATACATACATATATGTACTCGTATATCCTTATAAAATCGAAATTGCTTTAGTTTCAGCAATGTAACAATGCCTTTCAGATGTTACGTCTGACTTATTGTTTAAATTATACACAAAATTAAATTCTTCAGGAAGTAGTATGTGTTTGTTTAGATAAAACTAATCAGCAAAGGCACAGGGCCTTTGTGAGGCCTTGGGAAATGGCACAAGAGATAAACTTGGGACAAAACCTAAAACATTATAAGGTCAAAAAGGGGTCCTTTGACAAAAAAAACGCACTGAAAAGTCCTGCAGTTCCGAACACTAACAAACAACATTTTATTGACCGTATAACGAAACATTGTGGGCCGTAAATCGAAAAAGGGCCACGATTATATGATATATAGGTATATATATAAATTTTTTTTTTTCATGCTTTTTTCAACCGCTCTACCCCTACCACCACGCCTCTAAAACCCCAATGCTCCAAGCGCTGTATTTTATTTTAGCGGCGCGCCCTCCCAACATGAATAGTTTAAAAAAAAAATGGGTGATTAATTTTGGGACACCCTGTATGGCAGACGACATTGGGGGTCAGTAACGACAAAAACCTTCCACTCGAAATAAACCTTTCCTAAAGTTATATTGCGCATGCGCAAGCAATAAATAGTTTACGCATGTGCGTACTTAAGTTTAGCCACGCCTCTTACACTTGATAGCTATAAAATCCAGAGTTCATGATCGATTTTTTTTAGTAAATTTTGAAACATTACGCGAATGGCAGCTTTTGTACACAGAAATGCTGGAAGTAAATTATAAGACTTCCAAACTTATCTGGATTTTATATGTATGTTTAATTTTTTTTAAAAGAAAACCGTTGGATTGCACGTAATGACGGAATGAGGAACCTTTTGTCCGGGGAAGGTTTTTGTCGTTAAAATTGTTCTACATGTGGTTTTGTGTTGTCGCATAAACGTAAGTTTATAATAATATCTGTTCCGTATATTAAATCTTTTACATTTAGTGCAAATAACATGGGTATAGAACATTCTTAACGGAAGTAGTTATAATCTCTCCACAACAGAAGAGTTATGGAGAAATGAAAGCCTTATTTAACCCGGCCCATGACAATATGAGCAATTTGATTCTCTTGCCTCACTTGCCTACAAAGTTGTTAATTCTTAAAACACGTCGACCAGTGTCTTCTCCCTATCTTTAATATTTTAAATTAAGAAATGTAGATGTTTTGCCAGAATTCCAGCATGCACTTGGGGGGGTTGAACAAAATACATAAAAAGTTGCACATGACACATTGCTAAAACAATGCAAATTATTCGATGCACGTTAAATGGGTCATTTGAAACATTACCATTCTATAGCTACATTGTATTCTTTGCTGATTATAGAGGGTCTCAAACAGACCCCAAAATTTCACACATGCCTGCAGTTTAATCAGTTAATTGGGGCCATTGTACATCTGCTGACCCAGTTTTTAAAATGACGCCTTCTAATTGGCTGGATCTACTGTAATGGGGCTTGTAGAAGTGCTGGAAGGCCGGTGCAAGCTGCATTTGTGCATATTTCACAAAAGACACTCAACTTGTGGACATTGCTTGATTCTATAATGTGCATGTGGGCCAAATTCAGATAGTCCATGCAACTGCCCAAGTGAAAAGTTCGTTGAAGTACCCCTTATAACTTTCTATTCTGTTTCCTTAAATAGTCAGAATGAAGCGCAATTTTAGTAGCCCTGCAATCAAAAGCAACCCTTCCTATCAAAAAATTCCAAGGATGCAACGCAAATGGACAACAATGGAAGAGGATGCAGTATTAAGAAGCTTGCATGACACAATTGCATCAGGAGAACCAATCGAGGTAGTTACCACAGCTTTATATGAACGCATTTTTCTCTTTTCAATGCTAAGATATTGTTTTCGTTTATTTTAATTAGTTCACTTACTTACATCTCTTCAGAGACCAACAGCTGATGCATATTATGCAGAGATGCTCCAGCAACATAAATTTAGAAGTTGCAGCGTCAGCCAGTTGAAAAATAAGGTGAAGAACATGAAAAAAACGTATCTTGAAACAAAACTATGGCGTAGCGAAGCTGGCCAGCACGTCCGCGAAAATGATGGCGAAGAGGCATTCACAAGTAAGCCAAATATTACCAGCTTGCTGAACAGGTGTTCTTGGTGTTGAACGAAACTTATAATTGCATGATATTCAGTTAACTGTGATTTTAAAAGTAAAAGCTAATCCACTTTGACTCGAGGGGGAAGTTGTGAACAAATTGAATATGCCCTTAACTATATGGTCAAAGAAGTAATGATGAAAAAAGGAGTCGCCGGACAAAAGCACAACGTATAAGTTCAAAATCATAGAAGGTTAGTTTAGGTAAAGTTAAGTTAGATTAAGTTGCTTATGTTTGAGCTTTTATATGTGAGCTTTTGATCTTTTGAGCATTTGTCCTAGAACCCAAAAAATGGTACAAATAATTTCGCAGGTGAGATCGAAATACTTTCATGTAATGTTTAAAAAAACCGTTCTCAACACAAATTAGGTATTGTTTCCACGTATTTAATGTTCCAGTTACTACCATACTACTTTTACTAAACTTTCCCATTTAATGTTTTTTTGCTTAAGAAGTTTGAATAGTTTGGTCCCTTGAAAAACGTAGTAACAGGGCTCTACTGTATATCCAAAAGTGAATTTTCTAATTGTGAATTTAGCTGTAAATTCACATTTTCCCATGCATGGTGAGAGCTGTGCAACTGGTCTTTTTTGTAAAATTTGACTTTTTTCAAGAATCCTAAATAAAAATTGAATGTTGGAAGTTTGATTTATAACGGTAGTCACAAATTATGTCAAACCTCCTCTTTTTGGGTATCTACTTTAGCTTCTATTTAGTGGTTATTTATAATTTTATCAAACGTTTCTTCTATAAGTAGCCTGATCATTTTGCTCTGTAGGCATTATAGCGTAGACCTAAACTAAACTCATCAGATTAATCTTTATTTTTCAGGAATCACTTTTGAAAAGTGTCCAAATTTTGCAATTCTGGCAGAAATCTATGGTACTCATTTGAACATTAATACCTCACGCACCTCCACCAAGAAAATGCCAGTAACAAATGTACAGTCTCAACATATCGTGGTTGACTGTGATGTACAAGACATGATCATAGAGGACGTCCGGACGCTGCCTGCTGATGTGCTGGAAACGTCTTCATGCTGCAGTTCTTTTCAAGCAGAAGCTACAATGCCAGATCTGATAAGGATGGCATCTCCAAGCAAGGACAATTTGCCATCTGAAGCTCAAAAACAGAAAACTAATGTTGAAAATCGCAAATTAGATCTCGAATTCTTGAAGTTTGATTTTGAAAAGAAGAAATGGGAGCAAGAGGTTGATCTGAAACAGCAAGAGGTCAACCTTAAACAACAGGAGGTCAGTCTTAGGCAACAAGAGCTTACACTGGAGAGCAAACGCATCGAAAACACTTATTTGCTCTCAAGGTACGAGCTTGAACTAAAATATAGATCAAAAACTATTTTGAATTAAGTGAACTTGTCAAATTGATGCAATCCACGCTATGACACAAATCTATATTTAATTAAAGCCTTTTTATACTTCTTTCTCATACATTTTATTTTTGCGTTTTCTTCTTACTATATAAACAGAGTATCAAATACGATAGATCCTAGTTATACGACAGATTCGAATGTATTGCGAAGAGGCATAATGATCACCTATATATATAGAAAATCGCTCAGTTCAGCATATAATGCGGATCTGCAATACCGTTGTAGCGAGGTACTATTTCTTTGCAAACCTTCTCAAACTGTACATGTACCGTAAGTTCCAATGATGTTTACAAACATGCGAAAAGCAGGAAAAAGCTTTTTTTTACCAGATAATTTTTTTAATTTGTATAACAAATATATTTTTTTTTGCAGAATTCGACTCGTTATAACCTGTACTATCCAAATCTGCAATAATAACCCGCAATTTCAAAAGTCGAATTTT